>APFE031437575.1:11497-56693 GCA_000404065.3 Pinus taeda
ATTACATAGCCCGAAGGGAAGAACACGGTAGGCAAAGGTACCCCATGGACAAGTGAAAGTGGTCTTATCTTGGTCCTCTGGGCTGATTTGAATCTGGTTGTACCCACTGAACCCATCTAGGAAAGAGAAAAATTTCTTCCCTGCCAGACCATCCAGCACTTGATCTATGAAAGGTAAAGGGAAGTGGTCTTTCTTGGTGGCTTTGTTCAACTCTCTGCAGTCCACACAGATTCTCCATTTCCCATTTTTCTTGGGCACCAACACTAGATGGGAAACCCATTCGCTATCCGATATGGGGTAGATGAATCCCGCATCCAACATTTTTTGCACCTCTTCTTTAACAATGTCTTTGAGGGCTGGATTCATCCTCCTCTGGGGTTTCCTAACTGGTTTACAGTCCTCCTTGATGTAGATATGATGAGTACAGACTGAGGGATGGATTCCCTTCATTTCCTTGTAGCTCCAAGAAAAGGCCTCCAAATGGCCGGTCAAGAGACTACATAGATCCTTTTCTTGAGAGGGAGAGAGAGAGGAGCTTATCTTCAAGGTCTTCTCAGAGCCAAAATCCACATTCTTAACTCTGGGGTTGGTCGGATTAGTGGCACTTAGGTCCACTAAGGCATTGGCCTGGGTGTCTTCCACCAATTCCTCCAAGGATAGCTCACTAGGGGGAGGATTTTGGATTAAGTTTTCAATCAAATCATCCTCGGTCGGAGGACCTCACTTGGTGGCCTCTACTGTGCATAATGGTGCAGAGTAGACCTCATCCTCTTCTCCTTCTTCCAACCAGAGGGGTAAGTCATGTTCTAGCGAAGGTTGGGCAGGAGGGTATAGGACCAGTTGCTTGGACATAGGCCCATTTTTTATGGTCATGCTTCCGGTTCGACAGCTGATGTAAGCATCTGCAGTAGCCAGCCAAGGCCTTCCCAAAATGAGGGGATAACCTATGAGTTTTGCCTTAGGCTGGAGGACCAAAAAGTCCACAGGGTATTCCCACGAGTCTACAGAGACCAAGACATCCTCCACAATCCCTTCAGGAGTCACGGTGGAGCGATCTGCCAATTGCAGCACTGTCGAAGTCTTTCTTAGGGAACTCTGAAGATTGAGCTTAAGCATGGTGTCCCTGGTCATCACGTTGATGGCAGTCCCTAGATCAATCAGAGTGTGGGGTATAATGGTGCCATTGATGTGGACATCAACTACAGGGCTCCCAGGGTCCAAATACTTCGGATAGATTACTTGCCCCAACATGAGATCGGACAGTTGTCCTATGACATTGATGGTCGGGGCATCTTTCTTTCGCCTGCCTGGTTGCTTGAAACCCTTCTCTTTAATCAATTTGTTGTAAATTGGTACATCTTTCATGGCCTGGAGAAGTGGAATTTTCACACACAACTGCTTGAGTTATCCCAGAAGCTCGTCCTCCTCTGGGTTGGGTTGTGTGGTTGCTGTGAGTCGCTCAGGAAAGGGTGGAATGGCTTGGGGTTCATTTTCCTATCTCTCTTCCTCCTCTTCTAAGGGAGGAGGTTGGCATTCTAGGAGGACTTTCCCAGATCGCAGGTTGATCTCCTGGATCTCCACAACATAGGTAGGGCATGTTGTCTCCCCAGTACATACTTGCTGGGCTTGTCTATTGTTGGGGTTCGGGTCAGTTGAGTAGGCATCTGGGGTTGTCTTGGAGGAGTAGGAGGTAATGGTTGAGGTTGAGTTGGTGGTGGAGGCAAAATGGCGGGAGGAGTGTTGTACTGGGGCCTCCACCCCGGTTGAGGTGCACTCCACTGAGGTTGCGGCTGGGCATGAGAGTGAAATGTTTGATAAGGAGGTTGAGTCTGGTATGGAGATGGATAAGACCATGGAGGAGGTGTAGACCAGGAAGGATGAGCAGGGGGACCCCAAGAAGGCATATGAGCAGGTTGGTTGGGGTGGTAATAAGCTTGGGATGACCCTTGCTTTCCCTGCTGATAAGGTCTAGGTCCATGAGGCCTCCTTTGGTTGAGGAAGTAGAGAGGTTCAGTAGCCATCTCGGTCCCTAGGTACATGGCTTTAAATCCAGGCAAGGTAGGGCATTGGTTGGTGGGATGGTCTTCCTCACAAATGAAACATACCTCTACTGAGTGCAATGGGTACTCATTCTTGGGATGCTTCCTCGTGCATCTAGGACAAAAAATGGCAAAAGCCCTCTCAGCTTCTTCTTTCTTTTGCTAAATTCGGAAGGTATCAAGTTGCATGGCAATAGCCTGTCTCATTTTGCTCTTAAGGTCTTCCATCTAGTTAGAAAACTCATGCTTGGAGAAAGAGGTACTAGCTGAGAGATGATTCCCCCTACCTCTCTTCCGGGCCGCCCTAGAATGGTTTCTAAACACAGTATTTATGTTCTCATAAGGTAGTTGGTTGGATGTATCCTGCAGCCAGCAGGTTAAGGGCGTCCAGAAGGTCTTCAGGGACTCCTTGGAGTAGAACCAACTTCAGAGATTCCGGGTCAAGTGTGCACCTGGCCCGTTTATAACTGAGTTGGAACCTCTCCCATAGTCTTCCAAAGATTCATCGCTGCCCATGGTCATCCGAAAGATTTCTCCCTTAGTTTCCTTGGACCTACAGTAGTCTTTGTACTTGGCATTGAAAGCTTGCTGAATTTGAGCCCAAGTGGTTATACTGTTTCCAGGTAACCCCATGAACCAGTGTAATGTTGCGTCCTTGAGGGTAGAGGGAAAGAGTTTCAGCTTTTGCTCATCCTCAACATAGTCATAAGTTCAACAAAGGACAACAAACTCAAACAGGAAGGTATCAGGGTCCTCAGTAGTGAGACCATGGAAATGAGGTAGAGCAGAGGGACTTATGTTTTTCATTTTCATGTCTCTTTTGGTATCTCGGATGGGAAAGGCACCCTCTATTCTTTCATCTTCTCTTCTACCGTTTCGGTTTTCAGCCATGGCTTCAGATGGAGTGTTCCGTAACTCTTCTTCTGCTATAGGATCTTCATATATCTTAGGAGGTTCACCTATAGGTTCTTCTGGCTCGCTGTCACCAGAGAAGAGAGAAGGTTGACTCAGTGATGTGGTGGGGGTGTTGGGTAAGAATTTTCCGGTTTTATCTCTGTTCCTACGAGGCATGAAATAGAAAGAATTTTTTCTTGATTTTGCATTTTTTTTCCTTGCTGGTACCTGCAAAACTCAAATAGATTGAACTGCAACTAACTATCTTGCTAGAATGAAAATGCGGAATTGAAATGAAAGTAGGAAAGGACTAATCTATTTTGCTCAAATGAACTTGCAGGAATGGAATGCTAAGCTATGCTTGTAGAATTGAAATGCTAATCTACGCTTTCATAATTGAAATGCTAACCTATGAAAGCAGGAAATGTCTACTTTACTTTTGCAGAAAGGAAATTGCAAAATGGAAATGAAATAAACTACTTAGTAGAAGGTTGTAGGAGAAAATAGAAGAAAAGCAACAATCACCAATACTCTGACGCTTCTCCCGCAACGGCGCCAAAAAGATGGTGGGCTCCAGTATTGTAGCAATAATGCTGCAACTCCTGGGGCTCCCTTCTTTACTTTTATCAACCCGGTTGTTCGTAACAAACTTGGAAGCGACGATGTTGTATGCACAAGTACTAGCTCTTGCCGCAGCTATCACTTGGTCAGCTGGCACAAGTCCGCTAGGGTCTTTAGCCAACTTCTATGATCTCTTAGAAGAATCTTCTAATTGATGGATGAAAGCTAACTCAAAGGAAGCTAATCTACTTGCGAAAAGAGATTGGAAAACTGAAGGAAAGCGTAAACCCTAACAAACCCTAATTCTACCAACTAGTCCTACTGATGCAAAGATGAGAGTGAAACCTACTGAAAGAGATGCCATTACTTCTAGGAAGGTAAAATACATTTGTTTAGACTACCTTTGTCCTAAGAAAGCATCTTTTTGTATTTTTGATTAAGTTGGCAATTTTCTCATGCATATGCTTGAACTGTGCTTTACTGTGCAGGGGTGGATCAAGGAAGAGAAATGCTTGGAAAAGGCTGGGAAGGTTCAAAGAGGGTCTAAGGAGTCCCTAACACTCTTCCAGAGATTTTCACAAATTTTGGCTATCACGAAACCTCTTTTGTGAGCTTCTACAGGAAGTCTACAGGGGTTCTACAGGATGTTCAGAAATTTCTACAGGATGTTTCAGAATTTCTACAGGATGTTTGGAAATCGGTTTTTAGAGGATGGATCAGTGAGGGAAGGTGCATGGATGGATCTGGAGGTAGGATAGGGGTTTAAAATGGCCCTAGGACTGGTGGATGGAGCGGGGAAGAGGTGTAGAAGGCTGAATTGGCTTAAAGAAGGCTAAGGCAATGATGAGCAAGAAGGTAGGGTTAGGTGGACAAAAGGATAGATGGGAGACGAGAAACTTAGCTAGGAGACAGAACAGGTGGCTCAGATGATGCTTTGGGTGGATGAAATAATGGAGGAGATGTCCTGCATGGTGTACTTCGATCAAATCAACAAAGTCTTGCAAATGATCAAATCTTGAGCTAATCTAGTCTAACCATCAACAACATAAATGAACAACAGCTTTATTTGGGAAGAAAACCTTGTACATAACCTATGGAAAGAAACATTTCAGATGTCCAAATCCATGACTAATCTCTGCAAATGAAAATAGTACACTAAGGATTGCATTGTCAAGCAAACTAGTGTTTTTGTTGAGGAAGTACTATTTCCTCAATTCCAGCCCCTAATCCAATAAGGATGAGGTGAAACCGGGAGTGTGGTTGTCCCTTTTCTTGGAGGTTTTTATGTTATTATCCTACCAAAGCACTTGAAGCAATGTCATTCATAAACAGTGATCTATTCAAGCAACATATCTAAATCTACATAACAGAAATACGTTCAAATGCATAAAGGGAAACAATGATACGTAAAGGAAAAGTAACAGTACAGAAAGAAGGCCCTAAGCTCTCAGGTTGGGCCCAACCCTAAGAGCTATGGCTCCTATGAAAATATCAGATTTGATAGGAAACCAAAGTGCTTCTCATTATCCAAAAATAATCATAAGAGTGATGCCAAAAATGGCTACAAAAGAACAAAATAGGACTGGCAGCACTGAGGTGTAAAATACACAATAGTTTCAAAAGTCCCTTACGAAGTCTGAGGCCTCAACATTTATACATCACGAGGGACCTAGCTGCCCTCCTCAAACTGTGGGACTCGGCTGTCCAAACTGTGAGTTAGACAATCCCTTCTAAATTCTACTTTGTTGCCTTCTAGATTCGGTTTTGGTGGTCTTTGGAGCTCAGAGTTGGGGGTGAAGATCCCGAGGAAGGGTTATTTAATGCCATAGAAAACCCCCCTACGAATCCTCACCTCAGACTTTGCTGTATTATAGCCCATGATTGCTCAATTTTGCTCCAATATGTGTCAAAACCTGAAATAAGCACGTGTTAGCCACCTAGGAAGAGTGACTTCCCTTATTCGTACAAATGACATAAACATACTGAAAATAATGCATAAGCTATGGAAAATGAAGGATTTGAACAAGGACTGAACAAGGATAATTAGGCCAAATGAGCCCAACAAGTTACCAAATTTGGGGCTCATCACACAGCATGTCGCTTCCACAAGTATGGATTTCCTAATAATACATCTCAAACATCAAGGGGAGAAATGTCACATAATACATCATCTGTGAAGGGCTTGATGTTGTGTGGAAGGTGACATTGCTGGCTCAAGCGAAGATCCTGTCCTTGGTGAAGCTACCCAATGTTGTACGGTTGGTGATGTGCTATGGTTGGTAAGCCCAGTTGCTTCACAACCTCTGCCAAAATGAGGTTTTCTGGCATCCATTATTGACAATGAACTGTAGTGGGGAGCCCTTTACCCACATATGGGAGTGGAAGATTCGCTCCTCCTCCTCTGGATCTTCGAGTTCCTCCTTCTGGATCTTCGTGGTGGCAACGATGGCACTGGGCTCCACATCAATAATCTACCTCCTTTTGTCATTCCCCTTATCGACTTCTGAATCAGAGTCAGAAAATGCATCTGATTCCAAAGACTTTATCTTGGCCACTGGTGACTGCTTGGCCCAACACTCACTTGTGTTATGAGTGGAGCTCTTATGAAACTCACACCACTTTCCCGTGTCCTTCTTTAGCTTTGCAGTGTTGTTCTTTTCTTGTGTCTTTGGCGGGTTGTCCTAGGCCACCCTGCCTTGACTTTGTCCTTTGTTCAATGGTTTGGGGGTGCCTTTCCCTTGCTTCGGATTCGTAGATCCAAAGTCTCGCTTCTTCTGTTTAAACTTATGCTCGATCTTGAAAACATATCAGTATGTCGTGTTGAGTAAGGAGATGTTTAGGAATTCTATTTCATCCTAGATATACCTATGTAGAAAGCTATGGTATTTGAGTACCAAATGCTGCTTTGAATCCTTGATACCCAACTTTGTGCGAAGGGTATGGAAAATATTGGTAAACTCTAGAATGGCTTGGTCTCTTCCCTGTCGCAACATGGTCCACTTTATGTATTGATCCTCGTAGCTTCTGACAGAGTAGTACTGCTCATTGATGGCGGCGTGGAATGAATTCCAAGTTTTTGCAGCTGAAAATAGAGAGGCCATTCTTTCATCCTTCTACTCGCAGTAGGTTTCCCACCAGTCCTCGACATGGGGGTGGCTTTGAGAAGAGTGAAAGTAATCTTTTCCCAATAGGAAAAATCATGAATAAAAAAATACCCTCCTAGCAGATTTAACCATTTATCTATAGCATCTACATCTATCTGACCCTCAAACATGGAAATGTCAAAGTTAAATTGTACCTTAAAGGGCGTTGCACTTCCAGAGTAGCTGATGGAAGTAGATGTGTCGCCCCTAGGTAGTTGTTGAAGGATCTGGGCAAAGATTTCCATCATCGCATTCCTTTGTCGCTCAAGGGATTCTTCGAGTAAGCTTTTTATAGGATCTCCTGCCCCCTCATCTTTATTTTCATCCACCATGGGAGGTCGTCGTGATTTGCAAGGCTAGTCTTGCAAATGTTCGACCAGTTAAAGCCCTAACTCCTTATATCCTGAACCTCGTTGGGGACATGCAAAGAAAAATAGAGAAAGGGTAGACCTCTCTGATACCATTGATTCAGATTTAAACAGGAATGCAACAAATTATAGAGATAACCAAACACAGAGATGTAATAGAAATAATACTTCATTTCATTAATGTAAGATACTGAAATATGCTTACAAACAGAAATGGAAATAAACTAGCTAGGGCGATGGTAGCTTATGTCTAAGAAGAGACGTGGTAGCTACACGTCTCTGACCTATATTACAATGAGGTTCAAGGGCATTTTTATTATTGAAAAATAAGAGAAAACCCTATACAACCAAAACCCTAACCCGAGGAGATGTAACACCAAGAGTCTATGGGGCCCGTTGGGGTGAGTTGGATAGCCAACTTCCCAAGTTCGTGACTTGGTCATATTATCTCCATTTGACATGCATGATAACCCATTGGAAATATATATTCAAGGACTACAACAAAAAAGACAACTTTGGAGAAAAATTGGTTGGTAGTAGATTGCCAAAAAAACGTCATTTAGGGCCTCAAAACGGCTCCGAAAGTTTAGGACCCGAAAACTGCTAAAAATAGTAAATTGTGCTACAATTAAGGAAACTGAAAGACTAAAAGAAACAGTGGTGGGTGTCCAAGTGGAATTGGCTGGTGGCCACCAATATCCACTTGGATCACTTATGTACCTGCACAAGTGATCAAGAGACAACAAAGCATGCCAAAACAAATGGCAAATCCAACAACAACATACTTAGCTGATCAAGGAATGCGAAGCTAATACATACACGAACATATATATTTTGAGAAGATGAACTAGTAGTTGTATATTATTTAAAGAATAAATCAAAGCTTACAACCATATCCTTGATGTTGAAAGGCCCTCCTTGAGTGGTAATCCAAGTCCAAGCCAAGAAAATATCCCAACATTCCTTCTCCAAGTCTAATGAATAGCCTCTAAGCACAATCTTAGTATAGGGGGTGCAAATGGACATAGACCAACCATTTGGGAATGGGAGAGGAGGAATTTATAGGCTAGGAGAGGGAGTTAGGACTTCTCCAAAGATAGGATTAGGTTCACATCTCAAGGAGGTAGCTCATAGGGATGAGGCCAAGAGGTCAAATTAGGAGGATTCAACCTCATCTATGCGAAACCACCTCTAGCTTGCTGCTTTGAAGCTTCTAGATCATGAACCTTATCATCCTCTTTGGGAAAATTGCCTTTTTAAGACCATTGTAGGTATGCAAGTGAAAAAAATTATGCCATCACTAGAAAAACATGGTGCAACAGGCAACCATTGTGGTTTCGAGCTTCATAAGAGTGATGACCCTCATTTTAGGGTTTCAAGAGCTATTTCTTCAGGGAAAGCTCCAGAATTTTTCTAAGAAAATTTAAAGGAGAAATATGAGCTATATACATGGATGAGTACAATGTATAATGATCATGTTTTGAACACTTTAGGGTACTTCACAAGGAAGTGTAGGAGGTGTGACAAATTACTATGTAACAAATGCCCCCTAAAGCATCAAGGTAGAATGAGGAGTGATGGTCGAGATGCTTTACGAGCTCTTGGAAGGACAAGGACATGCACTATCAGAGACCTGCAAACCAAGGATGCATATGCATATACATATATGAGATCAATACATGAATCCACGACATGGACACCACTATCCAGATGATGAAGACTATATGAAAAGATCCATGGTATTGCCATCACCATCCAGATAACAAGCATCATCATAAAGATAAAGTCTCACGGTACGGTCATAGCCATCCATATAGAAGAAGCATGTGTGCAATCATGAATAACATATTACTCCATGCATACTGAGTCATAACAAACAAGACTCGGGGTCTTACGCTCCATCCTGACTCGATCAATGTATGAATCCTAACATGTGAATAAATGTGTTGAAGTCGAACATGCTAGAAAACCACCTGATTAATGGCCAATGATATGGACCGTTAACAGGTACGAGAGAAACCACCAATAATGACAATGGCTCTCAAGGTACAACAATATAGTCTGTCAATGTGATAATGAAGATGAGGTTGAACACCCATGCAATCACCCAATCGAAAGCAAATAATGAAGACCTGTCATTGGATGCGAAGAACTAGCCATTAGGGCATGCCAACTCTAAGGTACTGGAAGGAATTTCCTATGTCATTTTCATGGATAATGAGCTGAATTCAACAGGAAGTGACTCATCAAAGGAGGGAAATGATGAACCCCCCATCATCGACAGGAAACAAGGAATAAAGTGGAATAATAGTCAGGACTGTAGCAATGAATCAAACAATGTATAAGTAAATAACTGCAGATTGGACTTCTCTTGAACATATTGGAGACACGACTCTGGAGTGTGGCAACATCTGACTCAACATAGGAATAAAGGTCATGATGAAAGTATGAAATAGTAAAATGAGAGGAAAAATGGATCACCCAAACCCGGGAGGACAAGTGACTGAGTGAGGATATCCCAAACCCGACACGAGAGAAGAACAGTGTCATGTTCAAGAGTGAAATGATGCCTAAGCAAAGGATGACTCATCTTCATTTTTCCCCGTTATTTCTAGCGAATACCCCAATTAATTTTGTCACAGACTTGAAGGGGATATCATATGCTTTTCATGTAAGTTCATTTTTCGAATGAATCCATCCTAATAAGTTTTACAAGAAATAATAAGGATAAACTCAGTCTCATCGTGGTGATGAGTCTTTCATCGTAAAGTTTTAACGAGTTCGACGTAAGAATAACTCAGTATATTTTTTATGTTTAGATAGATTGGAAAAGAAACAAAAAAGAAAACTCCATCATGTCACTTTTCATAATTTTTCCCTTGAATCTGAAAAGGTAGAAAACAATATCCGAGGGAACCTCTTGACCATGTCGATCAAGGTTTGCCTTTCTTGTAAATAGTCAATCTCAGCCTGAAAGAGGGATAAACATATACTTAGGTGATGTCGATTCATTTACATTAACGAATTCAAAATGACAAGTACTCAACAATATTTTCAGTTTTCGAGAGTTAGAAAAGAGCTGAAAGATGACTCCAGGGGGTTTCCTTTTTCGTTTATTTAATGAGACTGAAAAAAGAGATAAAATAAAACTCGCAAGAATTGGTCAATAATGATCACTGTTCAATTTGAAGACACTTGTAACTGCACAAGAAACATACCCATCACTGATATCGAGAGAAAATATTAAAATATTATGAAAATATTGACCAAAATGACTTGCAAAACTTATAAATAGGAAAAAGTAATTTTATTTTTTACCATTTTACCAAAGTGAGCTCTGAAAGTGCATTTTGTGCCCTAATTCTCTTGATTTTCTAGTGGTTGTTATGTGAGATCCAGGGTATTGTTTCACGAACTGTCTATGATAGGTAAGAGGCCCATCCCTTCTCTTGCATTTCATTACTTTTTTATGCATTTTAAATGATGATTTTTATGCTAGAAAGGAGGATTTCAAAATTTATGGCACTGACGACCATCACGAGTATGGTCATATGACTAGCGATGGTTGCACTTGAGCCTAAAGGTTTTCACAATGCCATCACACTGTTTGTAAAAACAGGCGTGATGTCACCGAGGGCAATTTTGTAAGAAATAAAACTCTTTTAAGAAAAAAAATTGATGTTTTTGATCCTTGAACAAGACATTATTAAGTGTCAAATGTTGTTTTGTAGGATAATATGGACTTGGAGTGGAAAGAAAGAGGCCATGAGGCTGAAGACCATTAAGCAGCTCAAAATCTTGAATGCATAAATGCTCTGAGGAATTGTGAGCTGCTAAAATTCTTCAAGAGCATAGGGTTAAGGGCTCAGATGGAATTGTTTCCCTATTTGATCAATCTCTGGGATGCAGATTGAGAGATCTTCATCATAAAAGGCTAGGAACTAGAACTGGAGGAGATGGATATCTACTTCATCACAGGATTGTCCTGATGGGGGGAATAAGTCCAACTCTTTGGATCTCACCGAGGAGGTGAGAGTATGAGTCTAGTCCAAATATATTTTCTTGGTACTGAAATAACCAATGGAGATAAGGTGAAGATAGCGACAATCAACAACAAACTTGCCTTGAGAAACATCTTGTTCACTATGGCACGTGTATCCTACGCACAAGCCTTGCATGAGGCTTCAAAATCCCAATTACAATATGATATCGCATGTTTAACCCCCACTATCTTCAATTGGCGTGGAGGCCTTTTGGAAAATATGAAACGACAATTGACCAAGGGTAAGCATGGACACCTGAAGCAATTTGGGTTTGGTTCTATACTGGTGACATTTGTTTTGGAGAGAGCACCCCTCTTCAGGTATCAATGGGCAGAGGTATCACATCCTTCCCCCCGAGATCCGAGACTCGTGAGATGGAGCCAAATCATGCTTGCAGGAGGCATGGGTCAACATATGCATTATCCACCACAATTCTTCACTTGGCTATAACTCCGACTACTTGTGGTGGATGATTACACTTATGCTGGCATGAATTTCAGGTGGGACCTAGATCTACCTCTGCCACCAGGTGAACAGTGGATTGGTGAAGGTAAAAACTTGTTTTTTGATTTTTTCAAGTTTTATAATTTTTTATAAAAGTGTGAACTGAGACTCAACTTGTGATAAATGTGTAGATGTGGGATCAAAGAGACCATCAAGCATGTCGCCAATAGAATGGTGATTTTCTCAGCAGATAGTGGGTGCAGAGTATGAGGAAGGGGCAGACCCCTTAGCTGAGACGGAGCATAATCTGGAGGCGATAACTCATGGAGTCGCATAGTATGACACTATTGATGATGTTCCACTGCATTGGTAGAGACACACAGTGGGAGTCTCTGTGATATTGTGTCAGATGCTAGGCCGAGTGATCAAAGAAGTCTCATTCTATCATGAGCACCATGCAGTTTGATAGCTTCTCTAGTCTTTTACACATTTTGTAGGATTTGAAAGCAAAGTGTCCCAAAACACTCTATTTTTTAATATTTTGATGTAAACACTTCGATAGACACAATATATATGTGTGTGTGTGTGTGTGTTTGTTTTGTTCCTACTTATGTGTCCATAACATGATCAATTTTATAAATGATGAAAATTCCTATCAAGAACAAAATTTTCCAATGCATCTGTTAATGTATTTAAATTACGTGGAATATGTTCATATGTAATGTAATCAAAATTTCTTTCTAGCAATATAACACATAGATACATACACAATATTTGTGGATTTCTCATTGAGTAATGATTGTTTAATTGTAACACAACGAGTTGTGAATCTAACTTGACAACTAAATCCCTAATGCCAAGAGCAACTGCTTCTGAAAAGAGTTCAATAACTGCACTATATTCAGTAATATTATTGGTTGTTTGACCAAGGCAGATACCTTGTAAGTTAATCAACTCACCATTAGGGTCATAGAGTACCCATGTTGCGAAAGAGAGGTTCTGTGTGCTATGACAAACACCATCAGAAAAACCAACATAATGGCTTGATGACATCTGCAAATCGAGTGAACCCAGAAAAACACATGTTTGTTAAGCAAATATACACACCAAAAATAAAAAATGCACACTAATGAATTAACACACTAATGTGCAAAAGTTATTATACGAATTTCGCACATAATACTTCTTGAGATACAACCCATTATGGGGTTGTGACAATGCATTTCCCTCATAATCACATAGCTCATATGCACCTTTTTGTAAGACACGCTTGACGATGTAGGGCTCATTCCACATGGGTTCGAACTTGCCTACCCCCAATTTATCATTGGCTTTATCGTAAATAAGGACCAAATCATATTTAGCAAAAGTGTGAGGAGAAACAGTTTGGTCAAAATGAGATTTGACTCGTTTCTTTTTAGCTTTGATGACCATCAGAGAAATGCGATGAGTTTTTTCAAAAATTTCAAGATACAGTTGTCATTCCTCTTGAGACGAGGTATTTGAAAGAAGTTAGATAGCTAGCTTAAGTGAAGGGATTTCAAATTCGATTAGAAGAGTTGCCTCTAAACCATACACCAGCTGGAATGGAGTGAATCCAGTGGTTGTCTTAGCAGAAGTTCTGTAAGCCCAAAGAGTTGAGATTAGAATTAAATGCCAATCCTTTTTGTGCTTCCCAATGGTATTTTGAAGTATAGTAATCAAAACTTTATTAATTGTCTCAACTTGGGCATTGGCCTTTGGATAATAAGGATTTGAGCTATCATGTCGAAGGCCTAACTGAGCAGTCAGCTCTTTCATCATGTGCTGATGAAAGTGTGATCCATGGTTAGTCAGGATAGCTTGCAGAACACCAAAACGTGATATGATTTGGTTAAAAAGGAATTGAGTAGCAGTAACGTTGTCAGCATTATATGTAGGCATCACCTCGACCCATTTAGTAAAATAGCCGACGATGGCGATTATATAACCATGCCCCCTGATCGAGCAAGGATTAGATGTCATGAAATCAATGCCCCATTTGGAAAATGGTCCAATGGTAATTACTAGGTGTAGGGATGCGGGTGGGGTGCACTACTTGCGGTTGAAAATTTGACCTTCATGGCATTTTTAGATATCTAGAATGCAAAGTTTGAAGATAGAAGGTCAAAAATAACCGACGTGGAGGATTTTATGAGTAGTGGCATATCCAAACATATGACCACCACAAGCACCAAAGTGGAAATCATATAAGACCCGCTCAACCTCTTCAATGGTGAGACACCTGCGAAGAACGGAGTCCACACCAACCCGATACAATGTATCACCGAGGATTCGATAGGGCTAAGACTGATGCCAAATGCGACGTCGGTCAGATCGGGACAAATCAGATTGGAAAGTATGGGTTTGGAGATCAACAATAATGTCTCCATACCATGGGTCAAGAGTGCTGATCAGAAACAAAGTTTCATCAAGTATCTACTCAGTGAAATCAATTGATGTGCTTGATGATGAAAAAGCATAGATCAATTCAACAAAGATGAGTGATTTCTTTGATTTGACAACAGTAAATTCAAAATCAAACTCTTGTAGGATAACGATCCATGTCAGGGTGTTGCAATCAAAAATCATTGTGCTTTTCCATAAAAGGATATAATGTCAAAATATTTGGACATCATGAACTACCGCCAAGGCAAGCTTTTCGACATGAGCATATCAATACTCAGCATCAAGAAGATTCTGGCTCAAATAATAAACCACATGCTCGTTGTCTTCGTCATTGTCTTGAACTAACACCATAGCAATAGTGGTACCGGTTGCAACCAAATATGGGAAGTAATCGTGATGATAATTGAGAGGGTGCAGTGAAGGATCACTAACTAGCGTGCATTTTAAAGCATCGAAGGATTTCTGGGAAACTTCATCCCAAAAAAAGGGACCCCCTTCTTAAGTAAGCAAGTAAAACCTTTGGCAAGTTCATCGTAATTAGGGAAAAATCGATGGATAAAATTAACCTTTCCCTGCAGACTCTGCAATTGTGGTAATGATGCAAGGGGGGTAAATTGACAATGGCCTCAACTTTCAAGGGATCAATTTGGATACCTTTGCGAGACACTACAAAACCCAAGAGCTAGCCAGACTCGACTCAAAACATGTAGAATTTTCTCTACAAATTAGCTAGCTCACTGATATTATGTAGAAATTTCACCTGCAGATCAAATTGATATATGCAATGTACTTGTTATCACTCAAGAAAAAGTTCTAAATTGTTCACATCAGTTCGATTGTTTGCCAAAGGCACATAAATCTTTTTCAGTAGTTTCGCAGCGCAACATGCTTCAAGTGATTTCGTAGCGCATAATTCATATTTTGCACCAGCTGCGCTACGAAATTGGGGATTTGTTTGAATACATAGCAAATCTCACCCAGCTGTCAGACTTATCGGAGTCCGTTGTGTTTTAGATCGTTAGGTGTCATGGTACTGGCGCGTGTTGAAGTTATTGCTGAGAAGGGAACAAAAGGTAGACATGTTTCAACATGTTAAATGGAATGGATTGTCAAGCTCAAAAGATACGCATATTTGCTAATATGGAATTGAGAAGGTTGATAATGTCTTAATATCAGTATCCAAAAAACCAAACACGGTGCCCGTATAAAAATCAGTGTTGTTCCAAGTTCATCACTAACACCACTAATCCTGTGGCTTTTGAAAAAGGTGCCAATTATAAGAAGGAAAGCACACAGGTGTATAATAGAAGAAAGGTTTCCAGTTTGAGAGTGAACGGTCTCATAAAATGGATAGGAAAATGCCCCTTGCAGAATATATTGGCTTTGGTTTGAATTTGTCTAACTCTTCAAGAAGCTCGACTGGTATGAATGGTTATGAAAGAGTTTACAGCTTCAGAGTTCTTTTCGTGCAGTTCATAAAATGGTCTTTAATGGTTCTGAAAAGTCGTATTCTTCTATCATTATGGATCATCATGATACCTGTTTCATCAGACTCTTGTTTCATCTTCTGGTGGTAGTCCCTTTACAAGTTCCTGTGGATGAAAGTCCCTTGTTTCATCTCTATCAAGATTTTGCTTTTGGGCTTATATTTCTCAAGATATGGAAAAAATTAGTATTGTCGGGTCAAATGGATTCAAATTGCGCCAGGGGTGTGAAATTGTAATAGCAACACCTGGTCGTCTGCTTGACTGTCTTGAAAGAATATATGTTGTCCTGAATCAATGTAACTATGTTGTTCTGGATGAAGCAGATTGCATGATTGACATGGGTTTTGAGTCACAAGTTGTTGGAGTTTTAGATGCTATGCCTTCAAGCAACTTGAAGCCAGAAGATATCAGGATCTGAGCTAATCAAGCTCTATGAATCGTTTATTGAGGATTATCCAATCGTATCTATAGAAGACCCATTTGATCAAGATGATTGGGCTCACTATGCACAATTTACGGCCACAATTGGGGAGAAGGTGCAAATTGTGGGGGATGATCTATTGGTGACAAATCCAAAGCATGTTGGAAAGGCAATCAATGAAAAATCTTGCAATGCTCTTTTACTGAAGGTGAACCAAATTGGTTCTGTTACGGAAAGTATTGAAGCAGTAAAAATGTCTAAACGTGCTGGATGGGGAGTGATGACAAGCCATCGCAGTGCTGAAACAGAAGACACCTTTATTGCATATTTGGCAGTGGGCTTGGCCACGGGCCAAATCAAGACAGGTGCTCCTTGTAGGTCTGAGCGACTTGCTAATTATAATCAGCTTTTACGAATTGAGGAGGAACTGGGGTTGGCAGCAGTGTATGCAGGCGCAGGTTTCCGCAAGCTTGTGGAGCCGTACTAAAGAGAAATGTCTTCTCACCTTCGAGAATGTTTTTTTTTATGTTTAGGATTGTGAGGAAATAAATATGTTTTGGCATCTTCGAGAATGTGAAAGTCGATTTGAACAACAGATCACTTCCAGATATAGAACGTGGCTATAACAGTCGGTATATGTGTTGATGATGATGGCTGGGACTAGGTGCTCGGGGCAGCTATTAATGTATTTGCTAATAAACATAGAGAACGGCCAGAAAAGCTTATAGATATGCTAAAGAGTAGCCACAGGAAGGTTTCGGCATGTCTGGTGTGTGGTCATTTAAAAAGTGCTTTCCAGGTTGCTTCTCGCAGTGGCAATGTTGCAGATGTTCAGTATGTTGCTCATCAGATGGATGTAGTGTGATCTTTCAATGATGTGGATGGCCCTCCATGGAAGCGTTCTCTTTTTGGAAATCCCAATGATCCTGAAACTTTTAGAAGAAGATCTGAAGTTGCTGAGACTCTTGTCGAGAAAAACTTTGATCTAACTTTTAAAATAATCTATGAATTCAATCTTCCTGCTGTGCACATATATGCTGGCGTGGCAGCTTCACTTGCAAAAAGGAAGAGAGGAAATCAATTGATAGATTTTCTACGAAACATCAAAGGCACTATGAAGAAGCGAAGGGCCCCTTTTTGGATAGGTCTCAAGTCACAGACAGAGTCATTTCTGTCATTAAGGCATCTCAGAAGAGGTTAGAAGTATTCTTGCACAGCTGGGTTATGCGAAGTCAGAGGATATTATTGGAAGAACAGATTTGCTAAGACCAAGGCGCATATCCCTCATGAAGAATCAACAACTGGATCTCAGTTATCTGTTTTCTAGTCTTGGACAACCAAAATGGAACAGCACATCAAGGACCGACAAACAGGGGCCTATGTTTCAAGGTAACAGAAAAGATGTGTCATTGAAGACAAACATGGAGCATTAAAGGTTCATCACAACTATCTCAGCCAAACTCTAGATGTCAGAGAATGAAAACGATTGAAGATCAAGGCTGTTATAGAATTTGAGTCCTATTTGATTTAGAAGTCTAGAAGATCTAGTAGAATTATAATTTTAATTGTTTTAGGATTCCAGCGCTGTCAATTAATAGTCAGCTGTAATTATTAGTTAGTTAAAAATTAGTAGGTGTCATCATAGGCAGAATCGAATTCCCCTCATGCTGGAGGAGGAATATCAATTAGTTAGAATAAGGATGCTATATATAGCTGAAACATCTATGTAACAGGGGTTGGATGTTTATGAAAAACAGAGTTTATATTGGCTTATGTAAAAGACTTTTTACAGTAATAGAAAGACTACTTTTTATTCTCAAGATTCATACTTTGTTCAAATGCTCAAGATGTATGTGGTTTTGTCTTATCCTTTATATTTTACAGCTCTATAGATATACAATCACTCTGAATTCACCTAGTGCTCAGACTTCCTGTGTATATTTATGAGTTGAGGTTCTTTTGAGAAATGTTTTGAGTGTTTAAACATTACATGCCTTGACTTCTATGAATGAGTAGTAGATAGTTTACTGAAATGATGTTTGACTCCATGAGACCAATGGAAGAAATGTTATGTTGTATTTCCAACCATCATGTTTATTTAAGTTCTCATTACAAGAGTTAGCCCTCTTAGTGTTTCAAGATAAATCAATAGTTTATTTTGAGAGAGCCCTCTCAGGTTAGGGAGGCTAATCCTTAGCCAAGAGTCTGGTCTGAAATAGTTACATAGAGTCTAACTGATTAGCAGCCATCAGTACTGATTTTGTGATAACAGGATACAACAAAGAGTAGTACCAGGGAGGCACTTGAGAGTATCCCAGTATACTCAGACGCTCAACTATTTGTGGAAAAGGAATCAGATATTACATGGAAAAAGGTGAATGAATTTTTCTCAGCAAGGACCTTCAAAGCAGATCTAGAAAAACAACAGGAGTATGTTAATATCCAGAGGTCAGGGTTACACAAGATTGCATGTAGGTACCTAGCATTCCCATATGTAGATGTTATTAGCTAGATACTATCTCACATGGATCCAAAAACTATGAATTTTTCCCGTACCAGTGAACATAGGCTTGCTTCTTTTTTAGAAGCAGACTATCATCTCATGTACCACTTAGCTGAGCTGGAATCGCTCATGGATTCATAATTCTATGTGAATACCAGCGAATTGACCACCAAGGAGATTGTTAAAGGCTAGGTGAAAGAGCCATCAAATTTTCATTAGACACCCACCAACACATGCAAGAAAAAATATCTTAGGAGGGTTTATCAATTGTTGATCATCCTATGTTGCAGAATCTACAGTTAGCAGAGCACTGAGACCTTCCCTGAAGGGTGGGATTTCTTATTGGATCAAGTTATGAACAAAGGTAAACCATTAACTAGTCAGATTTTTTGGCTCAACAGCTACGGATCCATGTGTCTAACACCCTTAGTCCTTGTAAGGGTAGGTAAGATATATTTTATATGTCTGCATATCTATTGGATGTGATCTACAAACACAATGCATTCCCTCACATGAATTGGACTTGGACACCATGGGAGCTTTTCATGCATATTTATTGTAAGCTTCTTTCAGAGTGCAGCCACAAAGGAGTAATGGAGAAGCTAACTGATCTTTCCTCAATCTGTTGTACAATATGATCTTTGAGGAAGGTCCACCTTACATGTCACATGGAGAAATGGAAGCAGTATCACAAATAGCAAATTGGTTTGCCTCACTGGATGGCACTTTCCTCAGGGTATTCAATAGGCAGAATTCACCACATATTTTACCAAGGTATGCCACCAATAAGTTATTCATGCAAGAAGTTGCATGTCATCTCTCCAAAATGTTTTCAGCAACTCTACATAGGAAGAAGAAAGCACCTTGGCCTATGCTTCCTTTTCAGATAGGATTGTATAAGATCAAGAACTTGAAAGTTGCAGATACTGAAGGGAAGGTGATAGAGAAATTTTCATTCGGTACTCAGGACTTCAATCTGTATGATCTGAGGAGAATTTTCAAAGAGAATTGTGAAAGAATCCATTTTCAACAGCTAAGTCAGAACTCTCACTAGTCAGAGGAGGATGGATGGAGGAATTGTTACAATGCCTCCAAGTCCCGCAAACTGATCAGTTTGGTAGGAACTTCACAGCTTTCTTCATAGCAGGTAGGCACTTCAAAAGCAGCACCAACATAAGTGTGCAACCCAGTGTGTGAGAAGGGAAAGAGGAAGGTTGTGCACAGTCGGGGGAGGGGGAATGAAGCTGCAAGATGAAATCATATCCAACCATTATGAAAGTAGCTTTACCAGTAGAGAAGAAGAGGAAATAGAGGGTGAAGGAAGTAAAATGGAAGTAGAGGGAAGAACATGCACATAAGAGAAAAGAAAAATAAGAGAATCACAAGAAAGAAGAAGAAAAAAGGCGAAGAGTAGAGGCAATAGCAGAAGAGATAGTGCAAAGACAAGCTAAAGAGTTAGAACATAACTGACAATCAGAGGAGGAGAGAAAGAAAATGCAGGACAAGGAGCTCACTCATGAAATAGAGGATTTGATCGAAATTCAATATACGGAGGAGCCAACTCTGCAGAACCAAGAAGTCAACCTGATGCCAAGTACACAACAGGTCACCAGTTAGTCTCCCCCTCCTCTAGCAGAGCAAGCTCCAAGTGAGGAAGAGGAAATTGTTCCTCTTGATGATGGTCTAGTTATGGATACGTACAATCTGACCTATGAGGAGCTGCAAACAAATATTGTACAAGCACGGAAGAAACATTTTCTGAACAACCTTTCATCTCATGTGTTCATCAAAGAAAGGGTGATCATGACCAACACTAGAAGAAATCCAGGTGTCTTTGCCGTAACCAACTTGTCCTTCGTCGGTGCTTCAAAGTCAAACATGGATTATTTGTTGGCCAAGAACAAACAATTAGCAAAGAAATTGCAAGCTATTAGGCAAGAGATTTAACAGCTCTGAGCAGCAGCTTAGAACGCAGTTTCCACATAGGTCCATCTAGAAGAGATGAAGGCAGCGATACTCGATGAAGTATCAACATTGGGAGAGACCATGCAGAGCCTTTATGAGGAGCTTGTTACTATGAATAAGGAAGTTGTCCACTTGCATGGTTTGCAGCAACAGAAAAAATATTTTTTCAAAACCCTCATGAATGTACAAGATGCCATCATTGTAGTGCATGAATGGTCAATGTAATACAAAGGGGAATCACTTGAATGGGCAAAGAAAATAAAGCAACAAGTAGAGTTGGAGAAAGAAAGAGTCCAAAGATTGATCCTGAATAACAAATAACTTGCCTCATTCATTGGTAGCATTCGGGCCTCATATGCATGATTATACAATAGCCTGAACTTCTTGGTGAAGTCCCATAGGATCTCATCAGTTGGTTCATTTAGGCAAATCAAGTGCAAGAACTAGGTCAGGCAGGAGATAGATGAATACTTGCAACAATGGAGGCAGGTAACCATCAAAGAATATATTAAGGTGAATAGACAAAGTATGCACACGTACATTGGTGACCCGTCTGAATCAACACAATGTTTCTCCTACTCAAGAAGGAAACACAAATTGGTTCCAAGTCAATGTACCGAGATGCCATGGAGGCTAGAGTCTGCTTCCAGCCAGACACCATCGCACAATTTGGGTATATCATCGTGCAATACAAAGCTTGGCACCGCTACATCATCAACACCAAGAAACATCAAGTGGAAGTCGTTGAGCTGGAGTTTCCACAAACTCAAGAATGATATGTTTTGTTTTATTAGGTTTCCTAGTTATCTCTACCCAATTTTTTCTTATACGGGTACGAGTGTAAATTGTAATATTATTTTGTAATTAATTTGTAAGTGGAATTCCAAGTGTCAATATTGGAATGTGAAAAGTCACAATGTAATATAATGAGTAATTAAGGAAAGAAGTCGAAGACTCATGAGGGAAGTCCAAAAGTCACAAAGAGGAGTTGAAGAGTCACCCCTTGTTGTTATAAATATACCCTCATAACTCATGTAAAGGGCTTTCAAGGAACCAAGCTTTTGGCTAGTCTTAGGCTTAGAATCAGGAGCTCTAGAGTTTGTGAGAGCCTTGGCTTCTTCGTAGCATAGAGGGAGTATATTTCTTTGGAGGAGCAGATGATGTTGACTTCACGTTCCACTATTGGGGCTAGTGGTTCATCAATGGTATATGTATGATTGGAACTTTCACTTAATAAAAGCTCAGAGGTGACATGTTTTCATGCATATGTTGTGAATATAGTATGACTATTCTTGTTATGTTTGCAATTTATGTTATTTGAATTACACTTATGCTTATGAACTATTTTTTTTGCATTGGTATGAATCTCGTTAAATGTGTGTTGTTGTTTAATTCCATCACTGTTAACTTGTGAACTATTTGTCATATTAGCTTGTGATATCATTTATGCTCGCATGTTCCTTTCAAACTACGTACTATTACAGACTTCTAAGGGGCTCACTTATTTTCACTTTCATGTGTTAGAACCTTCATGCATTGCACTTGACTTTATGTAGGGTCACACTCTTGTTCTCACCAAAGTCACTATACATCACTCTATGTGTTATTGCAACTAAGGCACATCATTAAAACCCATTGCATCTGCAACTGGGTCGTATTCCAGATGGGACTCCTACTCCACACGGTGTGAGGTATAATTGGGACTTCATATCGGATAGATCCATTGAATGTTGGTGGGTCCAGCACTGTCAATAGGACAACAATCCATATTGAGCTACATCTAGATTGAATCCCTTCTGTCTTGAAAGAGTTGGCCTCTCAAAACACAAAAATATTCTCCATTTCATTGTAATCAAACTGACTCATAATTAGTATCAGGTGTTTTTTAAAATGTCATTATCAAAGTTGTAGTATTTTTTTCTGTCACTAATCTTCTACTTTAGAATATCATTGCTTCATACTTCGCAGTTCTAGGTTGCGTGACTTAGTTTTCCATAATAGTAACAATGAAAATATCTTATTTTTCTTTTCTACATACTATATTGTTTGAATAAATGCACTTTTTGGATGTTGATCACTTTCTAAATCTCCTTTATTTGGGCTCTATTCTTCAACCAAATGAATTGATATCGTATCAACTAAAGGTTGTGAGAACATTAGACTTGAATTGAAAATAACATTGTTGAAAGTAGAAGGTAAAATACTTCATAAAATTGTTGTTGCATCCTCATCTTCTACCTTTGCACCAACTTCCGTCAAATGCCTTATATGTAATTTCAAATCATTTCTATTGTTGGACATTGTAGTTTCAATGAATATTTTAAATTTAGATAATTGTAATTTCACTAAAAAATATTCATTTACCATTTTTGTACCAAACAACATGTTTAATTCATCCCAGATTTCTTGTGATGACTTTTCCATATCAATATGTTGTAATTCAAAATATAAAAGAGCAAGATCAATAATGGACTTGGTTTTGTCATCTATATGTTGTCACAATCAATTATTAGGTTGAGTAGGTTCATCAATTGCTTTTGCATTTCCACCTTCAATATGTGAAAATTGGGGCCATTAATTTTTCTAGGGTTTCCATTTTTAAATAATTCCATGTTAATACTTTTCTAGAAACAAACAATCAATAACACCCACTATTCTACTTTTATGTTTTCTTGAAATACTCTTCAATTACAAATTTCTATTTATTTATGCCCCTTGTGTAAAAAGTTAAATCATTCAAACCTATTAATTCAAGAAAATTGAAGATCTCTTTACAAGACTTCAATGGAAAAGAATCAACCTCAATTTTAATATTTCTTTCTTTGTGGCAATGCCTTTTGTTATGTCATTTTTTTATGGAATTACATTGGTTGTTTCTAGTTGATTATGCTCAACTATTCACTTAATGGCTTCTTTAGATTCCCTAGACCACACAATGCCTTTCCTTAATGAATGAATAATATGTTCTCTAGGACAAACTATTATCTTGGCTCAAGTGATGGGCATCCTCTCATTCATCTGATAGGTAAGATGAGTTTTTATCTTAAACTTAAAACAACATGTATTTTGACAATGGTTAGGTCATAGTTGTAGACTCTTTGAAATGATACACCATGACATACTACTTTGGAATGGTAGTTAGGGTAAGACCCTCATCCACTTTAGTACCATATAACAATCTAAAGACCATGTAAAACCAAAGATATGCACACAAAATGATTGCACTTGTATTCATTCATTGCAAAGCACACTTTTACAAAACATTGATTCTTTTTTATAGAGTTGCATTACCTAACTACCTTTAATATCCCTATAATTGTTAGAAACAAAACACAAGACTATAATTTGGCTAAAAATGCTTTTATAGATATTCAACATTTGTATTGATATTATGATATCAATTTATAATATATGGATGTGACCACTTCTAGATCGTAGATCTAATTAACAACTCATAGGTGGGCAATGACAACACGTAAGACGTTGATCTTGAACTTTGTGATTGTCTAGGGACTCAATCTAACATTCCCCCCTTCAATTACATGTTAGAATAATTGTAGTAGTAAGACTATATGAACTATAGCATAAACTAGTATAATGTTCTAATCTTCAGTTTGAAACTTTGAATTGAGCTTCAACAAAAATATGTCTGAAATACCACCAAAATACGACTATTGAATGGTTCATCTGAAATGCATTTTGAAATAATATAATTTATGAAAGCGAAAAACTACCATGTTTGAATATTCCCTTGGTAAATTGGTGAACAAATAAGATCACCACTCTACTATTAATGAACAAACAATATAATCGAATTTCTCTTTGAAATTAGAAAAAATTAGGGATCAATTAGCATCCCAATGAGTAGTTAATTAGATTATTGAGGAGACTAGTTGACATGTTAAAAGCCCTTATGTTGATTGATCTTTGCAATTGAAAGGACTTTGAAACTTAAAGCCTAAATATCAGCTTTGATGTTCCCCCTATCAATACAAGGTGAGAAGTATTTGGAAGGAATCCAAGCTTAAGCTTTTGGATTCTTTTTTTCTTCAATTCTTCATGATCGTATTTGGTGGTTTTGTTGGTTGACCACAAATTATTTTGACTTGAGAAATGTGGCAGTTATGGTTGGCCACTAACCAATTGCATCAATATCGATGGTGATTTTGGTTGACCACAAACATTTTCAAAATAAGCCCCCCCTCTCCGCCCCCCACCTTATCCTTGAGGGTGCCACATAGTATCTTGTTGTTTTATTAATTTACTTCATCCCTAAGGTGTAGAGAGCACCATCTTTGACTCATGCTTGAATTCAAAAGATGTAGAATCATGCCCAAAATCATGATCTGGAATAGTTGTTTGAAAGAATTTTGCTTTTGTGATTTCTCAATTCAAATGTCTTGACCCATGTTTGAATAGATGGTAAGACTTGTGCAATTTATTTTCCTTCTCATTCCACTGCCAAGGAGTTATCCAACCATAATGAATTTTTTTATTTTTATCCTTCCTTTTTTGATATCTTTGGGAATGATGAGTTGCCTTTCTACAAAGAAGATAAAGATGGAGATCAAAACACTAATTCTCAAGGTCACCAACTCCATGACGTTGCTGGAAATCAAGCTTTTCTTCAATATGTTGATCACCCATTGTATTATTGACCTCATTAACTTTAGAAGTAATAGAGCTTATGCAAAACATGAGGATTTGGAAAAGAAAGGCTTTAAGGCATTCTTGACATTTTGTATTGATCACATGATACCAATTTATTCTACATGGATGTCTCAAACTTTGTTTGCAATAATAATTTTCCTAGTAATGAGCTCATAAGATCCATGTCTAGTGTCAATGACTTTGTCATATATGAAAGATTTTTTTTTTAGAAATGTAGCTCAAACATATGCTTTATCTTTAACAATTCATATTCCAATGAACCATCATAGGTATGATTTGTGCTTTATGTAGTAAAATTAGAACTTTTAAAACCCTCATCTTCTTCATGAATCCATTGTAATGATGCATGAAACATATTCCCTTTGTAAATACACTCCTTCTTGCAAGTTATTTCCTACAAATGAGAAACCTACTCCTATAGCATAATAGCATGCAATGATTCATCCAAAAATACTCATACCTCCTTTGTATATTTTCTCCAATTCCACGCAATCAATTTTCCCTTTCCCTCATGAGCTTGTTTTGCACAAGGCATTGCCAACCAGATAAGCAAACCTTATCTGCTTCAATTTGCATTAGTGCCCTAACATTTGGAGACATGAGATATAAGACCTTTAGTCTAAACAAAAAGGAAGGTGGAGAATCATCTTGTTGTCTTAAAAAGATACTAGTCAAGACATCAGCATCATAGTCTCCTTAAGAAAACAAAACCAACCCAAGGACCATAAAACTAATTCAATCACACCTACAACCTATCATTACCCTCCTAGGATTGTACTAGGTAAACCACACCCCATAATCCATACTCTTCTTCCCGTTAGTGTTAAATACTTGGAAAGTAGCCTTGCATCCATTCCATGCTTACTTTCCTACCACAAAGATATCATTGTTGACACAACCATTATGTCCCCTACACACCACCATGTTAAATTTCTTGTTATGAAACCAGCTCACAAAATAGGAGAATGAGATAGATCAATGACTTCAAAAGTAGCCTCTTCGAGGTGGCAACCTTCTTTACATTACACATATGAATAATTCTTGGATGATACAAATGAAAAGACGTCCTTTCTATATATAGGAGTCTAAGGGGTCACAATATAATCAAAGCCGACATAACAATAATAATATAAAGGCACAACAATAACAATAGTGGGCTTCTATGGGGCACAATAATAACCATATGGGGACAACATGGACACAACAATAAAAATAAGGGGCTACAATGACAATAATAATAAGGGAATACACTAGTATTATAAGGACCTAACATGCCCCTCTCCTTCAAAAAAGTGTTCTCCACAACGCTTGAGTAGTTCTGGATGCTTCTATATAAAATTATCATCCTCCCATGTGGAATCTTCAACGGGTAAGTTCTTCCACTTGATGAGATACTCCGAAATTGATCGATTTCATAGTTGTCGAGTTCTTGTTTCAGTGACTACTTCAGGTTCCAATATGATTTTTCCTTCCTCTTCAAGTTCTGGAAATATTGTTTGAACTGTGAGCTTGTCACCTATAACCTTCTTTAAGCATGAAACATGGAAAACTGGGTGCACTCGGGAAGATGCAGGAAGTTCCAATTTGTATGCCATATTACCAATATTTTGCAACACCTTGTACAGACCATAATACTTTGGTGATAATTTATTATCCTTCTTAACTTGCTTGAGCGACATTTGTTTGTATGATTTTAGTTGTCGAAATACCCAGCCATCTACATCAAAACTTATTTCGCTATGATGTTGATCTACCTGTTGTTTCATTCTATTATGCGCCAAAGTTAGGTTATCCTTTAAGAGTTGGAGAACTTTTTGTTGATGCTCGATGTGATCTTCCACTGCTTGAACCTTAGAATTTTCTCTTAAATATGATGTAATGGACAATGGATGATATCCATAAAGTCCCATAAATAGGGTCATTTTTGCTGCAGTATGGAAGTGTTATACCACCATTCAACCAGAGGAAACCATTTAACCCATTGTGTTTGTTTATCAGATACAAAGCAATGAAGATATCCTTCCAAACATGTGTTCACTATCTCAGTATGCCCATTAGATTGAGGATGATAAGATGAGTTATGAGCTAACTGGGTACCCACACAAGAAAATAATTTTGTCCTAAAATTTCCAGTGAAAATAGGATCTCTATCACTTACAATAATCTTTAGGTTTCCATGTAAC
The DNA here is from genome assembly GCA_000404065.3 of Pinus taeda. NCBI lineage: Eukaryota > Viridiplantae > Streptophyta > Pinopsida > Pinales > Pinaceae > Pinus > Pinus taeda. The sequence continues at coordinate 38,647 of APFE031437575.1, forward strand.
TTTTGAATTATTTCCATAAATGCAGTAGCAACTATACTGGATTTAAATGGATGAGATAATGTGAAAAAGTGTGTATACTTGGTCAGTCTATCAACTACCACCATGATGACACCCTTTCCTTAGAACTTGGGTAAACCTGTGATAAAATCCATTGAAACCTCGTCCCAACGTTGACTTGGTGTCGAGTAGTAAAAAGGGTCTTTTTCACCTCTATTCACCCCACATTAACTTATCAATCCAGGAACGATTTGTTATCTCAAAGAGTGTACTCAGTTTGAGGTGGTCATTTGTTAGAGTAATGTTAGTAGTATAGTGCTCTAAATATAAGAGTAAATGAATGCTTAAAACAGGATCTAATTACAGAAAAGCACCTTAAGACTCAAATCATGCATTCAGAAAACTATAGCAATTTATCAGTCAAGGGTACAGTAATAGTAACTCATCCCTCTGTAAATTGGTGTAATTAAAGATAATCAAGGAAAATATCATCAACCTAGGAGCTAGACAATAAATGTCAATGCTCACTACAGTCTCAGATAATTTTGCACACCAAAGCAACGATAATACAAATAACAGGAAATGGAACAACAACTAGAAAATAGAACATCAACTAGTTCTTATAAATAAGATTGAACAACAAAACCTTAGTCTAAGGAAATAAATGCAGCAATTGTATCCTACAGGAATCAGATAAAAATCTTTGCTCTAAAGATAAATTGGACAGCAAACGGAAATAGAACGGCAACTAATTAGCAATGAAGTATAGAACAACAACTAGAGTCAAATATAAATGTACAATGAACCAAGATAAATAACACACATGGCACGCTTAATATTAAAGAAACAATAATCTGACTTTGATACAACAAGTATCAATCTCAGTTATAAAGAATAACGATTGTAATTCGTAATGGAATAGCAACGCCAGTTGAACAACAATCACGATTAATGTAAACCATAGATGAATATAGTCATACCAACTTATGAATGTTACAGCACGATTACTCTATAATTGAACAGCAATAGCATTATGTAAGGAATAACAATGTTATATCAATGATTAAAGGAACAACAATGTGTTACAAAGTCAGAATGAACAATACGACATTCCTCTCACGGAGAACAATATTACTCAGTTGAACATAAATCAAATATATTAGAATCGTGATGTAAAATAGCAAAACACATCAGATTACCGAACAAAGCTGATAATGAAAACCACACACGAATTAGAGATAATGGTACAGGAGCAAGTGTTCCACCAAGGCCAGGCCCTTAGCCTCTAGGGACACACTGCTTGAAATTACTCTAGGATCAAAGATGGAACGACAACCAGATTTATATTAAAACAACAAAACAGAGTTACAGTGGATCACTTCTCAACAAGAGTCGATGATCAAAGTTTTCAAATACAAAGAAAAATTACATAGAAAAATAACAACATGTCGTCCCCCGGGCTAGCAGTGTTGCCCCTTTTATAACAGCCGAGCGAAGATATCAATGATGCAAAAATAGTTAAGATAGTGATCCCTCATGATCAAAGGATCTTGAGGGATTCGCCAGACTGTTAATTCCCAGTTATCCATTTGTTCTCTTTTGTCGATTCGATATCTCCTTTTCCCTTTCCTGGCTGATACGCTCCAATTTGGATTGTCTTGTTTGCATGCGGTTTCCTGCTAGAGGTACAACAGTTAACTTTGCCCTGTCTTTTCCTTTGGGACAACAATCTTTCATTTTTTCCTTTTCCTGCATAAGAAAATGGAAATTATTAGTAGTTTTGTGTTGCATATAAATCCCATAGATTTTGTCATGATTTCTTATTATCTACCTAGTTCATGATGCAAAGAGGTTATGAGTTTTAAAGAAAAGATGACAAAATAATCGATAAAAACATACCTTCTTCAGTACTCCACACACCCCCATGCTCACCGTTTTTCATGCCCTCATGAAAACATTATAGTTGACATGTAAGGCAGTGAGAGAGTAGGCCGGAGATGGGATCTCATGTGGTGGTCTACAACCATGATGCCTAGCTAGGTGTTCAAAAAGATGTCCTGTTTGACCCTCAAGCATCTCATACAAGGCTCGGTATCCAGGTGCAGGGTGCCAAATAATTGGACTCTGGAACCTATATCCTAACCAAGATGGCCCTGCCCTCAAGATAAGATCACCATAGAGGCTCAAGCGATTAGTGGCTAACTTAAAGTTCTCATAATTAAATGGTTCCCTGAGTTGGATATTTGGATTAGAAATCTGATATCGAAATTTAGCAGTGTCAATGGAAAGGTCTTTGATGGTAAAGAAGTATTCTATCCCTTGTCGATTGATTGCTATATGAATGGGTCCTAATGCTTCAATCACGCATGGAGTCCTCATGAGGTTCCTATGTTTCCTCCATAACTGCACTGGATTTCTAGGCTCAGCTCTTACCCATAAATCTAATCTGTTTTCTTGTCTTTGGAAGGTATTATAGGCTTTAAGCCATTTGATTTGATTAACTCCAAACGAAATAAATGCATGCAGTTGGATAGCCCCAACGAAAGGGTCGGGGTTTTGCTCTGTCTCTTGATCTAACACAAGGTTATGCAGATAGAATTCACACAATAATCTTTGAACCTTTACTCCATAGTGCTTCCAAAAATTTATAAAATCATCAATAATATTAATTTGTATAGGGGCTCCTGCTTTGGCAACCTTAATTTTCAATTGCAAATATCGCTCCATTAAAACAAGGCATAATTCTTAGCAAGGGATATACATGCTAGGACGTCACTGTATAAAGAGCATAAGGTATCCATCTGCTTGATAACTACATCTAACCTATGAGTTACCTTTGCGACTTTTTCTTCTTCCTTTCACCATCCTTCAAAAGCCTAGCTTTCGGATAAATTGACATTCCTTAGTTGTTGTTGTAATTCTTCGTACTTTTCTCCAGAAATTGTTTGTTTTGTAAGTCGTTCTACTGCTTGTTGAGCTTGCATCAAACCCTCTCATAGGGTTACTATCCTCGGATCATTGTCCCACATGGTAGTGGTACGCAGAAGGTTTACTTGAATCTTCTTATTGCATCGTCTCGTGTTTATGGTTCGCATTTCTTCAAAGGGTTTTGTCTCTGTCTGAACTTCTTTGTCACAGGCCGATATATCATCTGTTTGCACTTTGACATGGGCAACAGCTAAATGTTGTTCCTTTTGGTTTTGAACGGCAGGCTGGACTTGAGTCCTCCTAACCTTTTTCTTGAGAGGTCTTGCCGGAGTGGTTGCATGTCTTACCCCCGAGGTCCTTTTTTCTCTCTTTCTCATTTTCAAAACCCTGATTTGTTGTCGAAGTTGTGCTATCACATTCAGCAGTCTTTGCTGTTCTTTTTGTAATCTTTTAATTTCTTCTGTTTTCTCAAAAGGAACAGCTATTTGTTTACTTAGGCTTGGATTGTTGTCTTGGCCAATTCCCTGGTTTTCTTCTTGGGGTTCCCCTTCGTTGTTCTAATCGGGTTTCTCAGGAGTAAAAACCCTAGCTAGTTCTGTTATTTCTTGGGTGACTTCTTTTTCCATCCCTTCTTCTCCATGAAATTCTTCTGGTCTAGTTTGGCTAGGAACAAATTGTTCCTCTTATGTATCTTCATCACTTTTCTCTCCAGTTATACTTTCATCATGAACAAAATGATTCTCTTCTTCTTCTTCCTCGTTGTACAATTTTTTGGATGCATTTTTGTCCTGAGCATAATGCTCTTTTGGTTCTTCTTCGATGTGGAGGTCTAGCGGGCTGAGAGGTTGGGCATATTCGCCCATATTGGCCATAATTTGGGCCAATTCGTCCTCTTGCAATGGATTTTGCAATGGGCTCTCTTTGTGTTTCTCTGTCTCTTCCTCCACCTGCCCAGACTGCTCAGTCTCTTCCTATGTTTCTACTTCCTCATGTTCCTCCATCTCTTTCTCATTCTCTTCTCCTTCCAATTGCGGGGGTTTCTCGTCCCTAAATCATCTATCTCCACCGGTTGGCTGGTATTCCCTTGGGAATTTTCTAGCCTCCCTTTGATCCATGCCAATCTAACTAATTTTCTTCATTTCAATGGTCTATTCGATGTACTGGTAGCATGTTTTTGTTTTGGGGATGGCAGAGTCAGTCCCCCATCTATCGTGGCAATTAGTTCTTCCCAACTGCTTTGTTGCTGAGTAAGGCTGTAGCTAACTATCAGTCATATCATCCCATGGTGACTTACTACCGATTCTACGTGTCGTGATTTTTTCATGCTTCAGGCAACATCATGTAGTGAAGAATTTAAAAATGCAGGTAAATTCACAGAGCATTTCTGTCTTAATACAGTTGAAATTTTAAGGTGTCATGGTCTTACCACGTCTTTCCTGCCTTCACAGGTGATGTAGCTCTAGATGATCTTCATCAATTCTGCCCACGGCTCTCCTAATGCTGCTGGTAGAATTCCCTTTCCTCTTACTGTCAGGTTCTGGCCTTCATCTTGGAAGATTTTTATGATTTTTCACAGTCTCTCCTTCTTTAGAGTCCACACAGGTCCAGTGGCTGGTAGTCCCGAGACCTCTACAATTATGTTATCGGTGACTGCTATGTGTCTCCCTCTTACTGTGGAGTGATATTCTTGCAAGTTCTGCAAGAATTCTATTGCTACGGTCTCGTTGGATTCTTGTAAACGATTGAGATAAACTAGCCATCCTACCCTTGTCAAGATTTCCCATGTAGCATCAGAAACTATCAATACATGTGGTTCTCTCCGAATTGATCTTCCTCCCATGTTTTAGAACACTGTAAAAACGTAGAGACGACAATGGAATAGCAGGCTATTCAAATTGTTAGAAATACAGAGAAAATAACGAAACAACAAGGCTCGTTCAAATCCTGAGTCACTTACTAATTGTTGCAGAGCATAATACGGAAATAGCTTAGGAACAACAAGCCATACAAATTGAAAAACGATATACCGTTAAGTCTTGTTATTCCCAAGTTAAAATTTTCTGAATAATAATCTTAATATACCAGCAAATTATGAGGTCACCTGCTTCACCCCTGCAATGTGATAAGCCATCCTCGGCCGCCAAATGAGGGAGTGGCGTGCCGAACTGCCATGGTACAGAGTCTGTAAGACCAAGTAGGGTGTTGATGATTGCTATTGGTGTATAAGGAATGTGACTTCAATACCATCAATAGAGCTCTATTGCCCACAGGTGTCCATAACCTTGACAGAGTTGTTTGTTTCACCCATGTAACCATGATCCTTTGTGTATGCTTAGGAAGTGTTGTGCAATGTCAAAATGAAGGTCATTATGTTGGCTTGGTAACGAGTTAAACCATAATGCCATTCACCAGGAAGAAGTGAAAGGTGGGCAGGTCGGCTCGTGATGAGATCTCCTGTTCCAAGGACTCTTTATTTTTTTCTGATGTGCCTCTTGGATCATATCCCTGGTGTGGTGGCCATAGTGGGAATGCCACTTCACTTTCTTCCTTATGATCATGGTAGGCTGGCTCTTGATGAGACCCCCTATCCTCCATTTGACAATCCATATTAGCAAATCATATAAACATTTTTCTCTTTTTTGTTCTCTTCTATAAAGTACTTTCCTATTTATACACAAAGGGTGGTTCAGCACTCTTTAAGAGTAGGAATGGTGGAAGAAGTCTTAACATCTCAATAGAAAAATATACCCTTTGTGCTTATTCCTTAATAATGATCAAATAAGATTATGGGAATTTGAAAAGAAACACCATGATAAAGATAACCAATCATATCAGTATAAGTAGAATAATGACAACAAAGTGATGAATAATTGTGTCCTTTCCTCTTTCCTCCTATCAATTCAAAGCAATGTCTTGTAAAAATAGCGATTTTATGTAATTTACTGATTTTAGTGTCCTCTAGTTTTATATCCATTGCATAAGTGTATAGTTGTGCTCCAAATCACAAGAAAAAGACTCAAAACTATTGTATATTGAGAGGAACAGCAGTTGTCTTTTAATTGGAACAGCAAGGAGAACAAGCATAATTAAAAGGAATACGAAAATGTTGTCATTTCAAAAAGGAAGAGCAAGAAAATGCAAGTGTTGTTCCTTTGGAAAAGGAACAATAGAAAACACAAGTGTCATTCCTTTGAAAAAGGAATAGAAAAAAATACAAGTGTTGTTCCTTCAGAAAAAAAGGAACAACAGAAAAACGCAAGTGTTGTTCCTTTGGAAAAGGAACAACAGAAAATACAAGTGTTGTTCCTTCGGAAAAAAGGAACAACAGAAACCAAAAGTGTTGTTCCTTTAGAAAATGAATAGCAAAAATGAGAGTGTTGTTCCTTCAGAAAAAAGGAATAGCAGAAAAACAAAAATGTTGTTCCTTTGGAAAAGTAACAACAAAATGAAAGTGAAAAAGGAACAGCTAAAACAAAAGTGTTGTTCCTTCGGAAAAGGAACAACAAAACGAAAGTGTTGTTCATTTGGAAAAAGGAACAGCAGAAAAGCAAAAGTGCACACAAGTGTTGTTCCTTCAGAAAAGAAACAACAGAAAAATGACAGTGTTGTTCCTTCAGGAAAAGGAACAGTAAAACGAAAGTGTTGTTCCTTTGGAAAAAGGAACAACACAAAAAAAAAAAAAAAGTGTTGTTCCTTCGGAAAAGGAATAGCAAAATGGTGAAGGTGATGTTCCTTCTAAAAGGAACAGAAAAAACGATGGAATTGTTGATTCTTCGAAAAGGAACAGCAAGGCGGTGAGAATGTTGTTTCTTCCTAAAAGGAACAGCAAAGTGCAAATGCAAAAAAATATGTACAGAGAATAATTTATAAAACAAAGGAATTATGTATAGAATGTAAGAACAGTTGAATCACTTAATGAACCAGAGGTGGGGAATATTTCTCTTCCTCCTCCAAAATTTGCATGTTGGAGTCTTTGCGGAGTCGCTGGTAGAAGGATTCTCGAGTAAGTGGTTTGCAGTATAGTCGAACTCGGTGGCCGTTTGCCTTGAAGGTATGTCCAGATCCGTCTATGGTAATTAGAGTAAGGGTGCCATTATCATGTACCTTATGGATTTCATATGGCCCCAACCAACGAGTCTGAAGCTTCCTGGGAAAATCCTGAAACCTAGAATCGTATAGGAGCGCCCAATCTCCTTCACAAAAGACTTTCTTTTTAATGAGAGTGTCATGCCATTTAGCTCACTGTTGTTGGATCAATGCAGTGTGTTGAAGGGTAGAGAGCCTGATTTCATCTAGCTCATTGATCTGTTGTAATCTATTAATCTATGCCTCGTTTAGATGTAGACCAAATTCTTGTGTTGTTCGCAGTGTTTGTATCTCGAATTCTATTGGGAAGATAGGTTCCTTTCCAAACACCAGTTGGTATGGTGAATAGCCGGTAGTGCTTCTCCATGTTGTTCTGTAAGCCCACAAGGCTTCTAGTAATCTTGCAGCCCAACCACGTCTGTGTGACGCAATGGTTTTTGTTAGGATTGCTTCTATTATTTTATTGTTGCTTTCTACTTGACCATTTACCTGTGGGTGGTATGGAGTAGTAATTTTATGCTGGATATGATAGTTTTTTAGTGCTACAGAAATCTTGTTACCAGCAAAATGTGGTCCACCATCTGTAATTATATCTCTTGGAAGCCCATATCGCACAAATATATGGAACAGGAACTGTATGACGGAATCCTCTATAGCTCTCGGCAATGCCTCTGCTTCAACCCATTTGATGACATATTCTGTTGCTACCAAAATATATGTTTTCTAGTTCGATGATGGATAATTGGACCAACAAAATCGAGGGCCCATCGCTCAAATGGTTCAATAACTAGCTGTGGATTCAAGGGCATTTCGTCGGACTATCCAGGGCGTCCTGCTCTTTGGCAGCTGTCACAAGCTTGAACGAACTTCTTTGCATCCTTGAAGATCGTGGGCCAATAATACCCTGTTTGCAGCACGTTATGTCCAGTTCTTCAATCGGCGAAATGTCCGCCACATGGTCCATCATGACAGGCTTTCAAAATGTCAAAAATTTCATCTTCGTGGACACATCTCCTAATGTGCATATCTGCCCCTGTATGGAACAAATAGCCCCCAATCCAAGAAATCGAGTGCTTCGCTGGACAATCTGTTTTAGTTCATTGGGGGTCAGATGTTTCAGTAATTTACCTACTACTAAGTAATTTGCAACATCAGCATACCAAGGTGTTTTAACAGTGACAACAAACAAATGCTCATCTGGAAATTGATCTTCAACTATTGTTGTGTCCACTGGTTTTGGCATTTGCGAGAGAAAGTCAACTACAGGATTTTCTTTTCCAGGCCAGTCCTTTATTGTGATATCAAATTCCTGCAATAAAATCGGCCATCTGGTTACTCTACCATTTGTGATTGGTTTATTTGCTAAGTATTTTATGGCAGAGTGATCTGTATACAAGATAACATGATATCCAGTAATGTAATGCCTGAACTTATTGACAGCGTGTATTACAGCTAAAAATTCATTTTTAGTAACAGTATAATTCAATTCAGTAGGAGATAAATTCTTGCTAATATAATAAATTGCATATGGTTTTTTATCTTCTTCCTACCCAAGAACTGCTCCAATAGTTGTATCTAAAGCATCTGATGAAATTTGAAATGGCAGGTCCAAATTTGGACCTCTAAGGACTGGGGTTGTTGACACAAGCTTTTTTAGATCTTGGAAAGCACGATCGCATTATTCTGTCCAAAGAAAGTCAACATTACCTATCAATGCATATAGAGGTGCAACAATATGCGAAAAATGTTCTATAAATCTTCTATAATAACGAGAAAATCCAAGAAAACTGCATACCTCTATTTGAGTGGTAGGAGTGGGAATTAGCAAAATTATTTGAATTTTGGCTCAGTCTACCTATATGCCAGCTGTTGAGATATAATGGCCTAGAATAAGTCCTTCAGTCATCATCATATAACATTTTTCATGGCTCAAACAAAACCTAGTGGCAATGCAGCACTACAACACTTTTTCCAGTGTGTTCAACGCTGGGTCAAAATCATCTTCGTATGGTGTAAAATCATCCATGTATACTTCAAGCCCTTCATTTATTAAATCTGAAAAGATGCTGAGGATAGCCCTTTGAAATGTGGCAGGGGCATTGCATAGGCCAAAAAGTAGAACTTTGTAGGCAAATGTTCTCCAAGGACAAGTAAAAGTAGTTTTGTCTTGGTCTTCAGGGGCAATCTGAATCTGATTGTATCCGCTGAAGCCATCTAAGAAAGAAAAGAATTTCTTTCCTGCCAAAGTGTCTAATACTTGGTCAATGAATGGAAGGGGAAAGTGGTCTTTTTGTCTGGGGGGATTCAGATTCTTGAGTTTCTTCAACTTCGTTATAACTGATTTTTGCAGCGCTTCCCTTATCCGGGCTAGTTAATCACTGAATTATCCCAAGAGGAGATCTTGGTTCTTCAGTTTCTCCTGTTTCTCCTCTCCCTTCACGGAGGTTGCTAAGGTTCCCTTCATGCAATCATTTTGGGCTAGAATTTTCATTTCTCAAAAATCTTGCTTTTCAGTGTGACTATGCACCTCAGCAAAGGCTACAGATGGTGATCCTGTGGCTTGAAGGGAACTAGTAAGTTGTCTAAAAGTAACTTTTCTAGGTCCTACTAAAGGTTGAGATTCTGCTTTCTTAAGGATTTCGTCTATAAAGGTTGATCAGCCAAGGGTCATCGGCCCTTTAGCTTTATCAGACTTGGGTAGAGGTTTGGGATTCTTTTCTGGCTTTTTCTGCTTAGTCATGCACACAAATCAACTGCTAAGTTCTACCCAAACAAAATAGCAACAATTCTGCAGGAAAGCGGGCAGGGGAGCAGGGCTATTACATGCTCCATACGCAGGTTCTTACCTTCCATTTTTAAAACCCAGTTCTCTCCTAGCAGGTTCTTACATCACTCTAGAAAAGAAACAAATGTCTACACTTTTCCCCGACAACTGTGCCAAAATGTCGAGCAGTAAAAAGGGTCTTTTTCACCTCTATTCACCCCACATTAACTTATCAATCCAGGAACGATTTGTTATCTCAAAGAGTGTACTCAGTTTGAGGCGGTCATTTGTCAAAGTAATGCTAGTAGTATAGTGCTCTAAATACAAGAGTAAATGAATGCTTAAAACAAGATCTATTTACAGAAAAGCACCTTAAGACTCAAATCATGCATTCAGAAAACTATAGAAATTTATCAGTCAAGGGTATAGTAACAGTAACTCATCCCTCTGTAAATTGATGTAATTAAAGATAATCAAGGAAAAGATCATCAACCTGGGAGCTAGACAACAAATGTCAATGCTCACTACAGTCTCAAATCGTTTTGCACACCAAAGCAACGATAATACAAATAACATGAAATGGAACAGCAACTAGAAAATAGAACAACAACTAGTTCTTATAAATAAGATTGAACAGCAAAACCTTAGTCTAAGGAAATAAATGCAGCAATTGTATCCTACAGGAATCAAATAACAATCTTTACTCTCAAGATAAATTGGACAGCGAACGGAAATAGAACGGCAACCAATTAGCAATGAAGTATAGAACAACAACTAGAGTCAAGTATAAATGCACAATGAACCAAGATAAATAACACACACGACACGCTTAATATTAAAGAAACAGTAATCTAACTTCGATACAACAAGTATCAATCTCAGTTATAAAGAATAACGATTGTAATTCGTAAGGGAACAACAACGCCAGTTGAACAACAACCACAATTAAGTGTAAACCATAGATGAATACAGTAATACCAACTTATGAATGTTACAGCACGGTTACTCTGTAATTGAACAGCAATAGGATTCTATAAGGAACAATGATGTTATATCAATGATTAAAGGAACAACAATGCATTACAAAGTCAGAATGAACAAGACAACATTCATGTCACGGAGAACAATATTACTCAGTTGAACATAAATCAAATATAACAAAACCGTGATGTAAAATAGCAAAACACATCAGATTACCAAGCAAAGCTGATAATGAAAACCACACACGAATTAGAGATAATGGTACAGGAGCAAGTGTTCCACCACGGTCGGGCCCTTAGCCTCTAGGGACACACCGCTAGAGATTACTCCGGGATCAAAGATGGAACGGCAACCAGATTTATATTAAAACAACAAAACAGAGTTACAGTTTATCACTTCTCAATGAGAGTCAATGATCAAATTTTTCAAATACAAACAAAAATTACATAGAAAAATAACGACTGTTCGTCCCCCGGGCTAGCAGTGTTGCCCCTTCTTATAACAGCCGAGCAGAGATATCAATGATGCAAAAATAATTAAGATAGTGATCCTTAAGGATCAAAGGATCCTGAGGGATTCGCCAGACTGTTAATTCCCAGTTATCCATTTGTTCTCTTGCGTCAATTCGATATCTCCTTTTCCCTTTCTTGGCTGATACGCTCCAATTTGGATCGTCTTATTTGCATGCGGTTTCCTGCTAGAGGGACATCAGTTAACTTTGCCCTATCTTTTCCTTTGGGGCAGCAATATTTCTTTTTTTACCTTTTCCTGCATAAGAAAATGGCAATTATTAGTAGTTTTGTGTTCCATATAAATCCCATAGATTTTGTCATGATTTCTTATTATCTACCTAGTTCATGATGCAAAGAGGTTATGAGTTTTAAAGAAAAGATGACAAAATAATCAATAAAAGCATACCTTCTTCAGTACTCCAAACTTGGAATGGATAAAGGTTCTAATAAACCCATGGTCTTAATTGTTTCAACTTTATTTTGTTGGCAAACCAAACATTCCACCAGAAACTTTTGAATATCAGATTTAAGGTCATCCCAAAAAAATTCCTTCTTAACCCTATGGTAAGTTTTTAAAATTCCTAAATGATAGAGGTGCAATTCCAGAAGAATCTTTTGTTTGAGTTGGGAATTCTTACAAAAGTATAAGCGATCTTTGTACTATAATGAATCATCTTTCCAGCTAAATGTATCAGATGTATTGGGATCTTGCTCCAACTTTTAAATGAGTTCCCACACTTCTTTGTCATTCTTCCATTCATCCCTTGCTTCATTTAACCAATTTTGTTGGATAATAGAAATGGCACAAATCAATGCTTCCACATCCTCATCCTTTCTTGAGATTCCATCTGCAACGACATTTTGCTTCCCTTTTTTGTAGATGATTTCAAAGTCATAACCCAACATATTTGTGACCCATTTGTGTTGTTGTTCTGAAGATAATATTTGTTCTAAAAAGTATTTAAGACTATCATGATCCATTTTATACTTGAAGAGTCTTCCCATTATGTAAGGTCATCATTTCTTAAGTGCATATAGTATTTCCAACATTTCTTTCTCATAAATAGATTTCTGTAAATACTTTTCTTTGATTGGACGACTTTCAAAAGCAATGGGTATTTCTTCTTGCATTAAAACAATACCAATTCCATTTCTTGAGGCATCCCATTCCACAGTAAAGGTTTTTGTGAAGTCTGACGTAGCTAATTTCAGTGCTTGGCACATTGCCTCTTTAAGACATTCAAAGGCTTTTGTTGCTTCTTTAGTCCAAGAAAATGCATCTTTCTTCAATAATGTTGTTAGAGGTGTTGTTATTCTCCCATAATTCTTAACAAACTTGCAATAATACCCTGTCAAACAGAGAAATCCTCGCAAGTGCTTTATGGATGTGGGGATTTTTCATTCCTGAATGACTTTATTTTGCCAAGGTCTATGTTAACACCTTCATGAGATACAATATGACCCAAATATTCCACCTCTTGTACTCCAAAGAAACATTTGGAGGCTTTTGCATATAATTTTTTCTCCTCCAATAGTTTGAGCACTCTATCAACATGTTGAACATGATCCGTCCAAGACTTGTTGTAGATTAGTATATCATCAAAAAATACTAACACAAATTTTCTAAGGAAGGGTTTGAAAATGGAATTCATCGAACCTTGAAATGTAGAAGGTGCATTGGTAAGGCCAAAAGGCATGACCAAAAATTTCATAATGACCCTTATGATTTCTAAATGTTGTTTTTGGAATGTCTTTGGTCTTCATTCTAATTTGATGATATCCTAAACGAAGGTCCAACTTCATGAAGTAAATTTCTCTATGCAATTCATTAATGGTAGGAATGGGAAATTTATCTTTAATAGTGAGCTTGTTGAAATCCCTATAATCCAAACACATGCGCCATGATCCATCCTTTTTGTGCACCAATACAACTGGAACAGATTAAGAACTTTGACTAGGTTGAATTAAACTAGCCTCTAACATTTTTGCAACCATACGTTCAATTTCACTCTTTTGGGCATAGGGATATTTGTAAAGCCTGATGTTTGGAAGAACACTTCCTGGAATAAAATGAATAGCATGATCATGATCACGAATAGGTGAGAGGCGTTTGGGAGTCTCAAATACCTTGGACTGATTATCCAAGACTTTTTGGAGATCTAGAGAAATAGATGACTTCGATGTGGGAACCTCTAGCGAACATAATTGGGCAATTATACGTTGTTATTTCTTTAAAAGTTTTGTCATGTCGTTAGAGCTTATTATATTTTTTGGTTTCCCTGCGATACCCCTTAATTCAACTTACATTCCTTATGGAAAAAAAAAATCAAGAAAAGTTCTTGAAAAGTAAAAACTATCGTACCCAAAGATTGTAGCCATTGGACTCCTAGTACAACATCAGCATCACCCATTTAAATGGAAAGTATTGAGCTATTCAACACATATTCTCCCATGGATAGCTTGATATTATGGCACTTTCCAGAGCAATTTATGGTTCCTCCATTTGCAACCATCACTTGACACTCTGGTGCTCGATATAGGAAGCAATTCAATTCATTTTTTATCTTACAATGAATAAAATTATGGGTATTGCCCGAATCAATCAACACTATTATATTTTTCTTCTTGATATGTCCTTCTATCTTGATAGTTTGAGGAGAGATAATTCCAGTTGATGCATTACAAGATATTGTTGGATTCATTTCTTCTTTCTCTAGGGTTTGTTCTTGGTGTGTATCCTCTTTCTTTGATGTTTCTTGGTCATTTTCTTTTTCCTCTTCACAATCTATGTAAAATAATTTCTTCTCATCACACTTATGACCTTTAGCACATTTTCTATCACAATTGTAACAAAGCCCTTTTGCTCTTTTTTCTTCCAATTATTGTGGTTTCAACCTTGTAGGTTGTAGAAGGCTAGGGGCAACAAAACTTCGATCTTTATAGTTGTAATTGGTAGGCTTCATTGCCACCATAATTCTGCTTTCAATTTTTCTTGCCAACCTGAATGTCTTCTCCAATGAATCAAGTTCCCAAAGGCAAATCTCATGTTGGATATTATCCTTTAAATTCCCTATGAACAGATCAATCATATGCTCCTATAGAATATTTTTACCCTCATATTCAATTTTTGGAAGTCCTCAATGTGCTCCATCGTTGAACCCTTTCATTTGAGATTTATCAATTGGCTAAAAAAGGTGTTGCTTTTTGTATCCTCATAATGTGCTATCATTACTTCCGTAAAATTTGCCCAAGTGACAATTTTTTTACGAGAACAAAGTCTTCGATACCATACAAATTGATTGGGTTCCAAATATAAAGTCCTAATGCATACCTTTTGTGTGTTTTGCACATTATTGAAATCAAAATATTGCTCCATCTGTAGTATAAACGTTACAGGATCCTTGTCACCAAACTTCTTCCTATCAATCTTTGGAACATGGTCGGTCTTCAATCCAACATTGGATTCTATGAAATCATGACTAACATTTCTTTTGTTCTCATCATGAGTTTCCTCTACTACCTTTTTACCATTAGGAAGCATTTCTTGTAGCAACTTTGCTAAACCTCATTTCCAACCTTCCATGTCTTTCTTCAAATCTTCAATGTTTACTTCTAAATCATCCATCTTAGCTTCCACGCCTTTTTTTAAACCATCCATCTTAGCTTTTGTTACATTTTTTGAGAGTGAAATTTGTAAAACTTGGTCTCGTAATTTTGATATATCATGTTGCATTTCTTCCTCTTCTTCATCAATCATGTTAGAGCTTTCAGTTTGTTTACTAGGTGTTTCCATTTTCTTTCTTCGGGGCATCAATTAATGATAAATATGTTTCATTCTTCCTTTTGAATCACTTCAAACCAAATTTATGCAAAAAATTTAAAAAGATCACACATTTTTTCTCTTTGTAGGAGCTCGATATTGAATATGTCTATAATTTCGGATCTCCAAGGTCTGAAATTTCGTCCTGTGATAGCCCTTTGTGTCCTCTTTCCAACCCTACAAGTATAATCCAGATTGGATTCTCCAAGAAAGAGTTATTTCAAATCTCCCACAATGACCTGATTATAGATAATAAAAAGATAATAAAAAAAACACTACACTTTGTTCTCTTTCTGTAACTATTTACGAAATTTCAATCTAATGTTCAATGAAAAAGTTATAACGAAATTCACAAAGTGACATGTTTGAGATCGAATTCAGGAGCCTGCAAAAACCCTAATTTCCTCAGTTCATATCTCTGAAAATATAGCGAGGCAAGATTTGAAATTCGGTCCTGAGGTTCATCACGATTTCGGCTCAAATGGGTTTTAATTTCAGCTTTTGAAGCTTCATAGAAAAAATGATAGCAAAAATGCCACAATGACCTGTTTGAAGCAACAAACCCTAGAATCCAAAGTGTTGATACTAATTGTGATGCAACCAGCTCACAAAATAGAAGAATGAGATAAATCAATGACTTCAAAAGTAACATCTTTGAGGGGCAACCTCCTTTACATTACACAGATGAACAATTCTTCGATGATACAAATGACAAGACCTCCATTCTATATATAGGAGTCTAAGGGATCACAATATAATCAGAGTCGACATAACAATAATAATATAAGGACACAACAATAACAATAGTAGGCTTCTATGGGGCACAACAATACCAATAGTGGGCTTCTATGGACACAACAATAATAATAAGGGGCTACAACGACAATAATAATAAGGGAATACACTAGTATTATAGGGATCTAACAGTTCGACCTTATGATCTACTTTATTTCATAAGTGATGAGCCCATCCAATCTCAAAGAGTAGTTATCAATGTTAGAATGAAGACCATAGACTAAACCAAAACCCATGCGTTTGTCTCAAAACAAAACCGTAACCCATATTTTTTAAATGGATTAAACCATGTCCAACAACAAACCCATGCAAAAATGTGAAAAGGAATACACTGACTTCTAAAAATGCAAACATGTTGGTTGCAAAAAAATATGAAAAGGAATAGATTGACTTCTAGAAGTGCAAAGAAGCTAGTTGCAAAGACATTACTTGTTATGCATAGTGCTTTGACTTTTTTGCATACGAAAACACCAAACATATTAGGAGGGACCAAAAACACAATGAGATGTAGATCCAAGGAATGAAATACGAAGTGAGATGTATTAGGGTGAGGTTGGTGTGTCATTTATTATTAACTCTTCAAATAAAGTCATTACCATGGATGGTGTTGAAGGCATGGTACAACAAATGGAACGCTTGACTTAATGTTGCTCATCAAATAATATATTTTTTTAAACTAATTTTCTTAATACAATTTGTGTTTTTTGGAATCTAGATATTGTTCACCTAGTCTTTAACCCTTTGTTATTACTATTTACTTAGTGTTCCCATAAAACAAAACTGTAACCCGTGTTTGTTAAATTGATTTAACCATGTCCAACAACAAAACCCATGCAAAAATGTGAAAAAGAATACACTGACTTCTACAAATGCAAAGATGTTGGTTGCCAAAAAAAAAGGAATAGATTGACTTCTAGAAGTGCAAAGATATTACTTGTAATGCATAGTGCCTTGAACGAAGACACCAAACATATTAGAAGGGACCAAAAACACAATGAGATGAAGATCCAAGGGATGAAACACTAAGTGAGATGTATTAGGGTGAGGTTGGTGTGCCATTTATTATTATCTCTTCAAATAAAGTCATTACCATGGATGGTGTCAATGACATGGTACAACAATTGGAATGCTTGACTCAATGTTGCTTATTACATATAAAAAAAAAAAAAATTAGAACTAATTTTCGTAATACAATTTCTGTTTTTTGGAGTCTAGATATTGTTCGCCTAGTCTATAACCCTTTGTTATTACTATTTACTTAGTGTTCCCATAAATGGTGATGATAACATGGTACAACAAATGGATAGAAGCATGATTGATTCAATGTTGTTCATTAAATAATAATTCTTTTTAACTAATTTTCTTAAAACAATCTAGATATTATTCACCAAATCTTTAACCCTTTACTATTACTATTACTGTTTGCTTAGTGTGAATTTTTATTTTGTTATTTGATATTCTTTCATCGCTTATCATATCTTTTAATATCTTTTAAATATTATAAATCTAATTCGGAAAATAAATGGTAAATAATATCTTTTAAATATTATAAATCTAATTCGGAAAACAAATGGTGAATAATATCTTTTAGATATTATAATCTAATTCCGAAAAAAAAAATAGTGAATAATGAACTGTGATTATTATAGCTATAATATTATTTTTATAGTTTCATGACTTTTTATGTAAATGATAAATAACATTATTTTCATATGGCATATTAAAATATGACATTATTTTTCTTATGACATATTAATATATTAAACATTGACAATTAAATGTATTGTTCTTGCTTTTATATATTTATATTTATATTTTTGTTTTGATGATGTTATACTATAAACCTTGATTGTTACGGCCTCTATGATGTTACCTATAATTTAATTTTAATTTAGATGATGTTTACATTTCTGGGATACATTATCCTATTCTTATTTCCTAGCATCATCAAAAGTTGGTGGAACATTGCAAATTATACCATATTGATCATATTCAAAACAAAATTGACATTTATAATTTTATACCAAACTAGTACAACCACATTAGTAAATGTAGGGTTGATATAAGCATAAGGCATCATTTTTCATCATTTATGTACTCGTCAACTTTTATAAATAAAGCCAATCAACATAATTTAAGATATTTATTAAAATTAATATAAATA
>APFE031437575.1:58987-84349 GCA_000404065.3 Pinus taeda
TATATAAATATTATATTTTATAAATTATAATATAAGTGAATTTGTATATTTTTCAACTTTAAACAAGAAAAATAAAATACTTATGATTTAAACTTTAAATATTTAAACATGCACATCATTGAACATTCAACATTCACAATGAAATTTCAAAATTTCTAGTGTTCTATCAAGTGCAAATTGGAGTTTACATATTAATAAGAATCATGATATATGTCCATTGTCATTCTACATTCAAAATTTGCCTTAAGGCATCTCCAAACAAAAACTAGGGAATTTTAAAATACTAAAATAAAAATAGCTAATAGTGAACAATGGCTTCCTCAAGCCATGTCATCAATATCACTCAGATCTTCAATTAGCATGCTCTCCAAGTAGGAATCATTCTCATCTTGAGGCTCTTTCTCATCCATAGCAACTGGAGGTAGCTCAATAAGGCCATCTGGTTGTATCTCTTCGCCCACACACATAGCATCATTTGTGTATTGGCCCCATCTCTTGAAAGGACCCTCCTTGTAACCAAGATCTTTTTGAGATATGAGACAAAGTGTGCTATGAATGTACACTAAGATCTCTGCCTTCTTTGAGCCCAACCTATTTCTCTTTACTGAATGGATAAAGGCATAAGTACTCAAATTCCTCTCGAAAGATGCAGAACTAGCTACTTGGAATATTAGGGGAAGCCCATTAAATCAATTGAAAATTTAAAAATAAAAACTAAAATGAACTCCAAAGAACCCAATTTTGGGGTTCCAAGTACCCATCATCAGGGTTCTTCGTACCTGTCAAGACAAAACAACCCAAAATTTTTTAATGGGGAACCCGATTCTTCATAGAAGAACCCGGTTCTTATGGGTTCTTCTCAGAAGCACCCGTACAAGAATCCGGTACTTGGGTTCGAGAACCCGGGACAGGTTCGAGAACCCTACCCTTGGGTTCGGGAACCCGTGCAACATAGGATAATATATTTCTTACACTAGCGTTGCCATGCATTTTTGCATATTTTGTATTACAGCTCTCTTCTTGGACTCATACATAACCCTTCGGATTAAGGGGGGAATGTTGGACACCTAATCCTAAATGGGTTAGTGTGGACGCTAAATAGACTAAGTAGTCCAAGAGACCTTGGGATGTGAATCCCAACGGTCACATAATGTACTATAAATGTATATCATTTGTGAATAAAAATTGTACTGCATGATTTATCTTTCCTATTGTTCTCGCTCCCCATGTGTGTTTAACAATATTCCCAACAAGAACCGATAGGAAGAAAACAGTGGAGGAGCATAAACAGAGCTATCGGAGCAGTGTATCAGAAGTCATAGGAGTGAAGAGAAGCCATAGGAGCGACAAGCCAAGAGAAAGCAGATCTATCGTATATGCCAAGAGTAAGAGCCATATCAGAGATATTGCATGAAATATCGAAAGGAGCAAAGAGGAACATGCAGCGAAGAAAGTGCCAAGAAGAGGAACACATCATCGAAAGAAGAGCTATCAGAAGAGCGGAAGAGTGAAGAGAAGTCACAAGAGCAAGAATCCAAAAGTAAGAGCCATATCGGAGGAAGTAATAAACCATGGAAACCCTTTTGACAGTATATAATATCGGCAGAAATTATATCGGCAATTCTATTTTATGCCACCACTCAAAACCTGCGATTGTGATATATATACGAACCCAGGGGACCATTACAATACGCCATAATACAACATCGCATCTACCACATTGCAAGTCCTTTTAAAGCTATTGTCACTTTAAAAAACCTGATTGCGATAATACATGCGAACCCGAACAGGTTATAGTAACAACCCTTAATATGACATTGCATCCGCCATATCGCAAGCCTCTTTAAAGCCTTGCCACATTGAAATCCGCCGATTGCGATATGTATGCGGACCCACTACACTATTATGATACGTCCTAAAGAAATATCGCATCTGTCGTATATCGCAAGTCTTGAAGAGATGTAACGATGGAAAACCACTAATTGCAATAAGGTTGTGGCCCCGACGGGTTTATTAACAATTGCTTAAGATTGTATCGCATCCGCTCCGTTGGCAGTAGTGGAATCACTATGTTATGTGCAAACCTCCGAAAATTGCAATTGCGATTAAGGTGATGATGTGGTTGGTGGGACCACCCATTATATGGTTTAACTATGTTGATATGTGAATATCGATGATGTTGATATTGAAGGACAAAGCACATTTGTAAAACCTCCGATTTTCATGAAAGTTGCGATTGTCGGATTAAAGGAATGACGTGGCACATGGGATCTCTAATATGTATATAACCTCTCTTGTGATGCAATTTTCGTGAATAATTAAGTCTGTGGATGAAAGGGCCTCTCTAATATAAGTTTAATATGCGACATCATAAGTCGGCCTCTCTTCCAAATGAACATGTCTTTTGAGTATTGGTAAACTCGAAGAGATAGAAGGGAGTCGAAGATCGAGAAGCCAAAAGGTCAAGCGAGCGCAGAGGAAGCCGAAGATCAAGCGAGTGAAAAAGGAAGCCAAAGGTCAGGCGTATCAAGCATCTATAACAAAAAACAAGGAAAGTTCACAACCGGTGAACTGGAAGAAACAGAGAAAGTCGTAGGTCCAGCAGGACAGTAGGAAGTCGAAGGTCCAGCAGGACAAAAGGAAAAAGTCGAAGCTCTAGCAGGACAAAAGGAAGTCGAAGGTCCAACAAGAAAGAAGGAAGCCGAAGGACGAGCAACTCTGTTGATCGGGTTAACCTTTGAAAGGCTCAAACCAGTGATGAATTAATCAAGTACATAACACAACCTGAAGAACAATTCTGTGAAGGGAAAAATAAAGTTTCATCTAACATCATTTGAAGGAAGCAGTATCCAACGCCAGCATTGAAGCGTATGTGAATTTGTTTCGGGAAGTAAGAGATTGCGATAGCAAGAACAGTGAGAAGCAGTCACGCCTAAAACAGTTACCACAACAGTAAAGAACAGAGGGTTGAAAACAGAGAATTGCCTTTGTGCAAATATTGAGGGCTTAGCACAACTTATCAAAGATATCTTATTGAAAAGCATCAGCAGATCTTGGAAACATTGTTGGAGATCATGATGGCTACTTGAAATCATCATGAGGTAACTTTGCAGACTTTGTGTGGGCAATACGAAGAATTGTGAAGACTCCATATGAAGACGAGTTGTCATTGATGTAGCAGTGAAGGTGTAGATAGACAGAATTCAGTGAAGAAGAAGTTGGGAGCAAAGAATTACTACCAAACATATCTAGACAATATATAGCAAAGGGTTGGAGCCCTTGGGGTTGGTGCCTCAGAATTGGAAGGATTGATGTCCTTGGGGCTGGTACTCCTAAATCCAAGGTTCATGCCTTGAGAAGACAGGGTTGGTACCCTGGAGGTTGGAGCCTCACAAAAATTCCAAGTTGGTGCTTGGCAACTGATTGGAGCCCTATATACATTGTACTTGATTTAGTGTAAAGATTATATTAATAAAAGCATTTATTCCTATTGTTCATTTTGTATTCTAAATATAAATGATTTAACTGGTAAAAATAACAATTGAAAAGGAATACAGATTCACCCCCCCCTTCTCAGTATTTCCAACAATATCGTAATGTATTTTGCACAAGCTAGGAGCCTTATTCTACAAATGACTTATTCTCCTTGATACGATCTCAGTGCTAAAGAGGAGCTCGACCTCTTCAATAACAAGTGTCTCAACATAAGGAAATTACCTTGGCTTAGAAAGGAACATTACTTATTTGTATCAAAGAGACATATTTTATACAAGTTCATACAAGATTCTAGATCAATTTGTCTTCAGAATGCCAAGCTTTCTCGGCTCAAAAAATCTTCAATGAATATTGTTAGAACTCTTCTCAATATTTTGAGACATTTTCCCAAATTATAGAACAATCTTGTTCTAGATTACTTGTACTTGAGATTTGAGGGAAAATACTCCTATTCTCAAAGGAACAAAACTTCTAAAATAACGCATACCTCGCAATGCAATCAAAACTTCAATGGCTTTAAATTAAGTGATTTATTTACATGATCTTAGTTCCTTTCCTCTGATTTCTGAGAAGCATTCTTCCTTGGCAATGAGTATTAGCATCTTCTATCTGTTTGAAAATAATATGTCGACCTCACTAGATATAACAAAGTGGAGATCAATATTAAAGATCAGAATATCTTTAGTTGACTTCAGATGCACGAATCTTGGTCTCCTTCTCAAGATCATTCGGTCTAAGATAAAATACTTACTATGCTCAACACTTCTCAATATATACTCTTGATAATCACAATAAACAAATCATTAGGCAAGGTTCTTCTGAGAAGTCACTTGGCTTATTTTCATAAGAATTTTGGCCTCTAAGATTTCTAAAATTTTCAGATCTAGACACAAAAGATTTTATCACAAGACTTTGTCCTTCCAAAGATAAAAGTGGCTTGGTCTTGACTCCCTCCACAAAGACATACAAGCTCGTACTTGGTCACTGATTCAGTTCATGCCTCAAACTTGGATTATCATCAAGGAGCTTGGATCATCATCTTTTAATTTACATCATCATCATCATCACAGAACTTGCACTTGCCATAGTGATAACTTGCATTTTTCACAAAGATAACTAGCACTTGCCTTGAACAATACCACAGAGATCTTGCTTTAAATTTCTTTCAAGACATGGCCTCAATCACAAAGGAAACTCGGATGCCACAAAGAGATAGGATGCTACAGAGACTTTGGATGTCACAGAGGTGGATCTCACAAAGATGGAACTCAGAATTGTTGAGCTTAGAATAGAGAAAACTCAAATCATTCACAAATATAAACTCGAACTTCTAACATTTGTGACAATAAGAAACTTGTGGCTTGTTGATGGTCTTCAAGGTCCTAAAACGAAGGCATTCTTTGGCTTGAAGACTGTCTTGATTATGATCTAGCATTCATAATATATGATGAGATTTAGGACTTAAGTCTTCATTTCTCCTTCTTAGCATTTGATCTGAGCTCTTTAGATTTTCTTAGAAATGTCGATTGAGACAAGCAAACCTTGAACATATCCATACCTTTTGTAGGTTCTTGGCTTTGTTGGATTTCCATCTTATATGGATATCATACCTTAGGAGCTTGGATTATATCTCAAACTCTTAGTCTATACCTCAGTTGATCTTTGGGTCTAAACCATAGAACTGTCTTAGATTCTACCCTTCGGACTTCAACAGATAAGTAATTTGTTCTTTCCACAGGTATGATTAAGCCTTCACCACAAAAGGTTCTCGAAATATCGACAAGAAAATAGCTTGGACTTGTATCACAAGGTTAACTTCGGACCACCATAAAAGCTTACAATCACACCTCTACAATCTCTTCAAGAGTGATCCCATGCTCTTTTCTTCACCAAGCTCTGATACCATGTTGATTTTCCAGAACAAGCAAGACTAGTACAATTTTTCAAATTGATAACTACTTCCAATGATACAATTTGACCTCTTTACAGCATTCCAATCATTAAGTAGTTACACTTGAAATTTTTCAGCCATTAACTTCAATAGAGCAATAGAGATCACAATAAGGACAATGAAAAGAGACTCAAAAATTTATTCCCGTCAAAATGCCAATCTTTGACCTTAAAAAATGCCAAGTCAAACTAGACAAAAGAGAGAATTTGGTCAACATTGCTCACAATTAAAGTCTGCACAAGAGGGCTGATTTTCAGCCTAAGGTAGCTGGTCAAAGGGGTCGAAATTCGGCTTGCAATTCCTCAAAAAATCTCGGTCAAACTTTAGTGGTTGACCTATGGGCAATGCACAAAACCGAGACAATTTTTTGTTCAATGTGAAATCAAAGAATAGTCAACAAAACATGAAGAATATTTGGCCTCCAAGTCTAGTCAAAAGCTCAGCAAAACAACAACAA
The DNA here is from genome assembly GCA_000404065.3 of Pinus taeda. NCBI lineage: Eukaryota > Viridiplantae > Streptophyta > Pinopsida > Pinales > Pinaceae > Pinus > Pinus taeda. The sequence goes on from APFE031437575.1 coordinate 64,891, forward strand.
GAAATCCCAATTCAACATTGGTCAAAGCAGAAACAAGAAGGGTCAAATTTCGTTGAAATTGTCTTCTTCCTCCTTCGCACGTGTGAACAAAATCCCTTGTTTCAGATCAAATGGATCAGTTGTTATGAATGCCAAATGAGGTCAACGAATGCCCAATATATATGTGTGCTAGGAGAGGTACTACTGCCAAGGGCATTCTCTGTTGGGTGAGCCATTTCTGGCACCCAGATTGTATTCTCAAACTGCTTAATAATAAAACCCTCAGATAGCTGCACCGGTTTTCCCACATTGGGTTTTTCCAGGGACATTAGTCCAAAAATAACAGTGCCACTTGTGTGCTTGTTTTTCCTTCAATTGATGATCTGTATGTGTTGAGACTGTACTTGTATTTATTTTCAGTGTTTACATGGTAAATAACCTGTTAATTAACAGAACAAGTAGGAAAAAAAAATTAGAAGGTACATGAAGGATTTCTAACAGTTAGAATTAGAAATTCCAACATGGTATCAGAGCGTGGTTGCAGATCATAGGATAACTGAGGGCATCAGCCGCGCAGAGCAGCAGCAGCAGAAACAGTTGTCTCGAGTGACAGGGGTTGTTCTTAGCGGAAAAGCAGTAAGGAAGGGGTGATGCAGTGCCTGTATCATTAGTTCGAGCCGAGAAGAGGATCAGCGCAGTGGAAGACAGGAGTAGACCTGACCTACATAGTGCCCAGTCATCTTTCTCAGTCAGGAAGGATTGACGCCTGTGGCCAAGAGGTGCGATTTTGCTGGTGTCGGGATTGCGCATAGCCTAGAGGCTCTAACCTTCAGGTTGCTGGGGCATAAGAGGTTGTGGGTAAGTTGTGGAGTGAAGCTGGTGGGGCATTGTGTTCAGAACAATACCTAACAGGGCAAGACCAAGGAGGAGGGAGTTGCTACCGAGGATTTCTATCTAAGAAATCTAGATCAGTGGTGCAGTTGCACTAACGATCGAAGTGGGGGCATCTCAACATTGGCAAAGGGGTTTCCAGGAGGGAAATCAAGGCTTAGAGAGAGTCACACTGAGAACTTCCAAGATGGAAGTAGAGAAACTCGGAAGAGTCAAAAGGGGAGCAACGAAATGGCAGTGAATGGGGTAAGAGATCAAGACAGACGGGACGAAGCCTCAAACTTTGTAGTCTGGAAGGTCATGATCTTGTTCGTTCTAGATGGGAATCGTCTCAAACACTTCGCCTTGAACATGATAGTGATCCTAGTTGACCCAGTTGAGAACGAAAAGTACGAGGAAGCAATAGCGAGGGCCAAGAGCATCATCCTTGACGGGGTCAAGGACCATGTAGTACCACATATTGCCAAAAAGGACACAGCAAATGCGATGTGGGAGGCCCTGAGGAAATTGTATCAACATACTTCCGTGCAGAGGAAGATGCTACTATAGAATCAACTGTGGGCATACCAGATGCAAAAGGGAGAACAGATAGACACCTTCCTCGATCGATTGAAGGAGATCCGGGATCAACTTGACTTCCATAGGCGCCATGCCGGATGAGGAGATGTTGGTGAGAACCACATTGAACGCAGTCTTAGAGGATTGGGAGGTATTTGTCTAGAGCACACTGGGAAGGTCGACCCTTCTAGATTGGGAGGAACTGTGGGCGACTCTTCGTCAAGAAAAGATCAAAAGGCTAACCAAGGCGAGAAGCAGCAGCAAGGGGGTCAGAATCAAGGAGGAAGAGGAGGATGCTACCCTAGCATCTGAGGAAACGCAGGAGAAACGGAAGAAGGACCTCTCCAAGGTAAATGCTTCCACTGTGGGAAACTGGGTCACTATGTGAGCTAGTGTCCGAGGAAGAAGAGCAAGGGAGAGGCTTCTAGACCAAGGCTGTGCCAGCAAGAGTGGAGAAAGAAGTGGAGACAAATGATGATTGTGCCATGAGTGCTCAAACGCCACTTGAGAGGAAGTAGGAAGACATCGAGCTGTAGTCAAACGGACTACAGGCGATGAGGGGCAGGATCCTTGAGGTACCCAACCTCTTGGATTATAGCCTGTTACGAGAGCCCCGCAGAGGAGTAACAGGACTGGCGGATGTCGGTAAAGATGGATGCGCATGGAGTGACAGAGGGAGCTATAGTGCAGGAGTCCCAAGACAGTGTGAGGCAGCAATGTGAGATGCACAGAGGTTGCAGCAGCACAGAGGTCAAAGTGGGAGAAATTATCAGTGACAGAGCGAGCTTCAGCATCGAGAGTGTTTCTAGCCTGACAGAGATGTCAAAGTTGGGAGATCAGTTACTCACTTCTCAGTAACTGAGTTGCAGTGCAGCAGTGAGCAATGGCAGTGCTATGGGTAGCACGATGCAACATGATGAGAGGGGTTGCAGTGCAGATGCAACAGTGGCAGCGGCAAGGCCATGGGCAGCAGCACGGATGCAGAGGGAGTTGTCGTACAGATGCAGCAGTGGCAGTGGCAGGGCCATGGGTAGCAGTACATGATGTAGCAGTGCAGAGGATGTCGGGCAATGGGCTTAACATCAGCACAGGTACTAATGCTGGATGATCAGGGTGATGCTCAGTGAGGAGTATTACTAGAGCACAATCCTCGCTAAGAGGGAGTGTCGATTTGGGGTAGCATCGGATGTGCTCTAGCCACGAAAATTGGTGGAGAGGCTAAAGCACATCAGAGCTCCAATACCCAGAAATAGTTTGCGCAGAATCTAACCAGTTTAGGAGATATTAAAATAATTAATATTTTTAATGAAGTCCCTAAGTCTAAACTTAGGGAAAATAAAATATTAATGTGAATTAATATAAAACTGAGTTAGAATGGTCCAAAATTCATGGATCAAGCCAGATCTAATCTTAGCCATTGATTAGGGACTTAATCTCGGTTGTTGAATTGTCAACGAGAAAAGTATAAGAGGAGGCTTGAGGGTCACATGGAGAACACACCGAGTTGATCAAGAATTCGATTTTCTGGAGCAGGGCTTACTGAAGAAATCGAAGGAGTGATCAGAGTTGCAGTTGAGGAGCAGTGAATACAGTAGTAAAGAGGCATAGATAGTACCAAGAGCATCAGCGCAGAAGCCTGGAGAGGGTTGAAGCAGAGCCATCTAGAGACCACGCAGAAGCAGTCAGAGGCCACGCAGAGGCAGCCAGGAGTTGCGCAGAGCTTGAGGAGGGCCAGTCTGGGAGACGCAAAGGCTCCATACGCTGACACTGGGCTAGAGAGGCTGACGCTGGGAGATTTCGTGGGGCAGATTGGGGTTGACATCTGTCTCTGACTGAGGGGTAATACTGCCGAGGGCATTCTCTGTTGGGTGAGCCATTTCTAGCACCTAGATTGTATTCTGAAACTGCTTAACATAAAACCCTCAAATAGCTACAACAATTTTCCTGCATTGGGTTTTTCCGAGGACATTAGTCCAAAAATAATGGTCTCACTTGTGTGCTTGTTTTTCCTTCAGTTGATGATCTGTATGTGTTGAGATTGTACTTGTATTTATTTTTGGTATTTACATGGTAAATAACTTGTTAATTAACAGAACAAGTAGGAAGAAATAAGTCAAAAAGGCACTGGAAGGATTTCTAACAGTTAGAATTACAAATTCCAACAATGATGTCATGTTTGGAGTTTTGGTATGGTTATAAAAACCCTAACTTGTTAGGGTTGAATGATGATGTCTGGAATCCCAAACCTTGAAGTATTGATAAATTAGGGTTTGATGTTGAAACCCTAGATCATTAAGGTTTGGTAGGTTTTATGAGAAAGACCCTTATTTTAGATAATGTCCTGGGAATGAAACCCTAGACATATGGTTATCCATCTAATAAAATATGTTAGATGTCTAAATGTGTTTGCGTCATTGAGTTTGACTAACATATGTTGTTATGATATGCTTGTGCATGATGATGTAATCCTAGATATATGTGTTGACCTAATTGTTGATGGTCATAAGTCCTAGGGTTTGGAACTAAGCCCTAGTCGAAGTTTGATACTTTAGGATGATAGTGTTTGTGAATTCTATGGTTTTGCAACTAAACCTTAGTAGAAGTCCAATTCTCTAATAAATGATTACAGCATCATAATCTGAGAATTATGAAAGATTGTTTAAATTTGAAATTCAACTGTGATTGGTTTTGATTATTGAATCTTAATGGCTCATGTATGAAATCTAGGACCTTGCACTAAATCCTAGTAAAAATATAACATATGAATTCAAAAAGTTGCATTGTTGAATTATACTTGTTTGAATTGTTTCTAGGGTTTACTATATGTTATAAAAGAATTTGTCATATTATTGAAAGAGATATTGTGGCCCTAGATATAATGAGATTGATATCTTGTCTAAGCCACTGATGTGATTTAGGTTTTGTAACAAAACCCAAGCAAGAAGTTGAAGTATGTGTCTCTTGTTGATTATGAACCTAATTAAGATTAGGTATCTAGTGTCTAAAGTCTAATGCTTCCATTATTATATGATTCCGATATGGTTAACTTCATGCTTCTATGGAATTGGTTATACTTGCTATCTAAGTTGTGCAGGTACATAATCTTCAAGATAATGAAGATGTTTGCAAGTAAAGTTGATAAGCATGACGATGAAAGTTATATGAATGATGTTGGTCATGATGACTCTAATAAGAAGGATGGAAGCCATGAAAAATTCTCAGATGTCATAGAAAAGAAGTTGACCTCCCTAAGTTGAGAGGGAAGGAATATTATAGTCAGATGGATACCTTGAAGAAGAAATTGGAAAAGACATATTAATGTGTTGTTGAAAGAAGGAAAGTCGGTTTTGGTTGTTGCATGTGAAGTAGGAAAGGAAGCCAAATGATTAAGGAAACCTTTGTCAAGTTTGTTTGGGAAACCTCGAAGTCCTACTGTGATGAATTATGAGGCAGCATCAAGAAGTCGGAAGACCCCGAAGGTTTGTGTTTACTCATGAGTATTTGAAAGGTTGTTACTAATTGGGGTTGTAATTGTTCAAGTAAATCTCTTGAAGTTTTTGAAAAACACGCTTGAGGTTAGAGAGATTCGATGTGTTGAGGCTTTGTTTGTGAGACACATTTTATGGGAGGACATTAGGACGGCACTATGTGTTGATGTCTAGATCCCAAAGTAGGGAGGGTGGTGTCGGAGATAGAGCTCTAACCTCGGATACACACCTGGATCCCTAGATTGATGGTTGGCTAGTAAGCCTGATGGTACCTACACTAGCTGAAAGCTTTAGTCCATCTTAGTCCCACAATAATAGATTGCCTTGGTCAGGAATCTGGTTCGTAGCACCATGAGTGCTTAAACTGTTGGAGGACCTTGGATAGATTGCCCTGGTGAGGAATCTAGTCCATGGCATTGTGGTGCCTAAACTCTTCATAGTTCATATGTTTTGAGATCTTCCTTGTACTTTTTATTATGAATACCTCCCTAGTTAAGAGGGAGTCTTGAACAATGTAACTAGGTTCGGTCTTCATAAAATGTATTTGAATCACAATGAAATGTATTTATCAAAGGAATGAAAAATATAATTTTAGTATTATTATTATGACATATTAAAGCATGGGTTTCATGATTCGGTCATCATGTTTTAGGTCAAAGTCCCCATTGAGGACTTCTAGGATTTATTCTAAGCCATTACAGTCATTGTCCATTTAAAGAGACCCATCTTGAGCTTTTGAATCATGTAAAAAGGTTTATTATTGAATCAAATAAGGTATTTGTCACCTCCACACCAAGTCGACCTCAAGGAGATCAAGTTGGCCTCAAATTGGGTAATTCGACCTCACCAGAAGCCTATATATTGAAGCAATTCAAATTCATTTGGAACACTCTCCCACTCAAGTTCGATATCCGAGAAGAAAGAGTTGGAAAAAGTGCGAAGTTGGAAAAGAAGGAAGAAAATGTCAAAATCGAAATTTTGGGCTATCTATCTCTCTCTCATGTGGATTTCTTTAGGAGATCGAAGTCTCTCTTGTCAAGCCGAAGTTGTTGTTGCTGCCATTCGATGGGTCAAAATCGCTACTGCAAGTTGTTGCTGCTAGGTCAAAATTGTTACTGAAGGGTTATCACCTACAAGAAGGAAGAAAGGGCTAACTTGGTGTGGAGGAAGTCTATGTCTAGGTCAAGAGTCTTGGATTATCTCACAGTGGTTATTTAGGAAGAGTTGTTAACTGGGCTTTTCCCTGACTGTCCTCCTATATCTAGTGTCTATGATCTTTGTGCTATTGTTTTGATAGTTGCTTGATGAACTAAAGATAAAAGAGACACATAAGAAAAACATAAAGTCACAAGTAATTATCCATATAAAAGAAAATATTTCTACCTTTTTTATTTTCTAACACTTTCATCATGACATCTCCTTGTTTGCATCGGCATCCTACACATATATTGACAAATCTCCAAAAATATATACAACATCAAGGGTCTCTTTCATTTTCGGACTTTATCAGGATCTTCATATCTTTCTCATGGAGATATCACAGTCAAATCTTCTAGTCCTTGGATGTTGATTGCCTCTCCATACTTGCATTTTTCATGATCTCCTCCTTTCTTTAGTCACACATTTCCTCCGAGGAACTTCCAATCATAGTTTCTTCAACTTTGTCAACCACCTCATATTTTGTTGATTTTGGGTAACATCGAATGTGCTCTAGCCACAAAAATTGGTGGAGAGGCTAAAGCACATGAGATCTCCAAGACCCAGAAATGGTTTGGGGAAATTCCACCTAGTTAGAGAGATATTTAAATAATTAATATTTTTAATAGAGTTCCTAAGTCTAAACTTAGGAAAATTAAAATATTAATGGGTATTAATATAAAATTGGGTGAGAATGTTATGAATGACATGGATCAAGCCAAATCTAATCTTAGTCATTGATTAGGGACTTAGTCTCGGTCGTTGAAGACTCAATAGGAAAAGTATTGGAGGAGGTTTGAGGGTCAATTGGAGATACACCAAGATTGATTAGTCAGTTCGATTTTCTGGAGCGTGGTTTGCTGAAAGAAATCGAACAAGTGCCATGAGTTGCAGCAAGGAGCAGTAAGTACATAGTAGAGAGGCAGAGATAGTGTCAGAGGCAATGTTGCACGAAGCGCCCCCCACGGTTCCAAGCCCCGAAGCGCGTCCCGTAACGAAGCGCCTAGGAAGCTTGGCAGGAAGCGCGCTTCCGAAATTTGGAAGTGTCGCTTCCGAATTTTTTGTCACTTCCTGGAAATTCGGAAGCATGGTATGGAAGCGCTGCTTCCGAAGCGCACTTTGTACGGCGCTTCGGGCGTCGGAAGCGTGGCGCTTCGGAGGAGGAAGCGTATGCTGACATCAGCTTTAGGAGCTGACATGAAGCGTGAAATTGTAGCTCACTGCAAAATTGACATCAGGTCTAGTGGTAGTAAGGTAGATGAGGCTGCCCACTAATTCCCTGAATAAAGTTTCATCCACATGTGGTGAGGATGACTGAGCTGAAAGTTTGAGCCCTCGTTCCATAGGAGTCGTGGCAAGTTTGCAATCCTGCATTCTGAACCTGTCCAGAAGATTTCGGGCATACTTGGACTGAGAGAGAAAGATGTTGTTCTCAGTCTGCTAGACTTCAACCCGCAAACAGTAATGAAGAAGTCCCAAATCTGTCATATCAAAAGTGTTGCACAAATCCTGTTTGATCCCATGGATCAAATGTGCTAAACTGCCAGTAATGATAAGGTCATCCACATAGACAACCACAAACAGAATATCATCACCAGTATGCTTGATATACAGGTTTGCATCAGATGGACTCCGCTGAAAGCCATGATCTGTTAGGTACTTATCAATTTTCATGTACCAAGCCCGAGGGGCTTGTTTCAGACATAGAGTGCTTTGACTAATCTACAAACTTTCTGTTCTTGATCAGCAACATTGAATCCTGGAGGTTGCATCATGTAGACTTCTTCCTGTAAGTCACCATTCAGAAAAGCACTGTTTACATCCATCTGATGGACTTTCCAACTGAACTGAGCTGCTAAGGCAAGGACGAGCGGTATGGTACTCATCTTGGCTGTTGGAGCAAAGGTCTCCTTGTAGTCTATGCCTTCCTTCTGTGAGAACCCGCAAGCAACAAGGCGAGCCTTATACTTGTCTAGGGTTCCGTCAGCTGTGTATTTATACACCCATTTGCAGCTAAAGGGCTTCTTCCCTGTAGGAAGATCAGAAAGGGTCCAAGTGTGATTCTTCTGAAGACTCTGGAATTCAGCTTCCATAGCATGTTCCCACTCAGGTATAACCTTAGCCTCTAAATAGGTTTGAGGCTCAAAAACAATGTGTAAGTTAGCCATAAGAGCAAAATTTACTATAGGTTGTTGTTTGCTCTTATTTCTGGAAGTTCTACCTTCAAGGAGCTCGTTATCCCGGAGATCACCAATAGTTTTAGCCCACCATTTAGGCCGAAGAGTAGAAGAACCAATATCTGGAGCAGGTGGAGGGGGCTCAGGAACAATAGGGGCAGCGAGAGGAGGATTATTTTCTGAAGGGAACTCAGGTAGTGCATCATCAAATACTGATGTTGCATCATCCCTCCCATCAGGTGGACCTAACGAAAGAACACTGGGAGGCTGATCCTCAGAACACTGCTCAGAAGGAGGGGACTGAAAGAACCCTCTATCTTCATCAAATACTATGTCCCGAATGAAGATAAGACGATCAGTGTCTAAATCTATCAACCTATAGGCCTTGTGGTGATCATTGTACCCTGTCATCATGACTTTCTGGCTTTTGGAATCCAACATAGAGCGCTTAGCAGCTGGAATCCAAACATATGCAATCGAGCCGAACACTTTGAGGTGACTGATCTTAGGATTACGGCTAGACCAAACCTCTTCTGGAGTCTTCCCCTTCACAACCAGAGTAGTTGATCGGTTAAGAAGATAGACAGCAGTAAAGACTGCTTCAACCTAAAATTTGTTTGAAACACTCCTGTGTTGTAACATGGAATGAGACATTTCAACAATCGTACAGTTGCAACGTTCGACAACACTGTTTTGCTGAGGAGTGTAGGGTGTAGTTAACTGGCGTTTGATGCCATGGGTATCACAGAAGTTGGAGAAAGCAGAAGAACAAAATTCCCCCCCGCCCCCATTATCTGTCCTAAGAGTTATGATATTACAGCGAGACTCTTTTTCAACTAAGGACATAAACTTCTGAAAAATACTAAATACATCAGATTTATGTTTTAGAAAGTACACCCACATATTTCTAATGAAATCATCTATAATAGGCAAAAAATATTTGCAACCAGTAACTGAAGATGTATTCATAAGACCACAAATATCAGCATGAATTAATTGGAGTACCTTAGATGCACGCCAAGATTCTTCATCCTTGAATGAAGATCGATGTTGCTTGCTAGCTTGACAGGCACCACACACTCCCAACTGTTGAGTCTGAATATCAGGTAACCCTGACACAAGTCCCTCCCAAGATAGTTGAGAGAGATACTGAATGTTTAGATGCCCATATCTCTGATGCCACAGAGTGTTGATGGGAGAAACACGAGTTGCTAGAACCACTTCTGGAGAATCACCAGTGTCAAGAAGCCTGTATCATTGTTGCACGAAGCGTCCCCCCCCCCCTCCGGTTCCAAGCCCGGAAGCGCGTCCCGTGCGGAAGTGCCTAGGAAGCTTCGCCGAAAGCGCACTTCCGATTTTTTTTGCCACTTCCTAGACTTTTCGCAAGTGCGCTTCGTATGGCGCATCGGGCGTCGGAAGCATGGCGCTTCGGAGGAGGAAGCATACGCTTTCGTAAGCTTCCGAAAAAGTGTTTAGAAAATCGTTTTTTTTTTCAATTTTTTTTTTCAATTTAGGTGAGTTTGCTTGTTGGGGGTGGGTCCACCTTAGGTTAGGGTGACGAATGAAGGCAAAAAAAATATAAATACAGCAGATGCTCCCTCATGGTAATGTTAAATTCTTAAAGTAAAAGTGACATTCTCCTTTATTTTTCATTTTCATCCTTTTACTTAAATTTTTAACATTACCATGAAATGACTTCATATGGAGAAAATGGAATTTCATATCCTATTCAAAATTCAGCAGACTTAACAGTTTTCAGGAATTCAGGATCAATAGGATTGTGGCATTTCATTAGATTATATCAAGTATGAAGGAATGCGATTAGCATTTAATCAAGAGCACCAAGCCCTATATGTACCCTAGTGTTGGTAGTGTTAATTGTTGAACTCCTTTGTCACGCGGCACGCCCTTAGCAAAAAATTACCTTTCAATCAAGTCAAAATCATCGATCAAGCATGTTAAGCTTTTTCTACGATATTTTAAGTCTTGAATTAGGTAGTAACTAGTTTGATCAAAATTGGGCAATGTTGACTAATATCCCTAGACAATCGAGGTAGAGGCAAAGGCTAGACAAGAGGAAAACAATCTAGATTCTAGATGGTTGATGCATCTAAATGGTTGATGCTCGAATAATTAATCATTAATGTACAATGGATGTTATATCTATCTTGATTTATGCAAAAATATGCATGTTTTCATGTCTTCTACAACTAATTTGGTATTTGGGATATTTGTTTTGAGTATAAATGCAAAAAAATATAAATATATATAGCAGACACTTCGCTTCCTAGATTTTTGGAAAATGACACTTCCGCGTCCCCGCTTCGTGCAAACATTGGCCTGTATAGACCATGATCCTGTAGGCCAACAGCAACCGTAAGACGAGTTTCCCTGTCAATAATGGAGCACTTGTGCGCACTGAACACCACATCGAGCTGAGGAGAGTTCCTCATAATCTGGTTGACAGACAGCAGATTAATTTCCATACCAGGAACATAGTACACATTCAGGAAGATAAGTGTGCACCCATTAGACTGGATCTGAATTGTACCTCTGCCAACCACTGTGTACTCGTCACCTCTGCCGAATACCACGGAACCACTGAAAGATGAGAAGTCAGTAAACCAGTCACCCTTGTGAGAGAAATGACGTGATGCACCAGAGTCACTGTACCAGGCAGAAGATGGGGCATGATCTGAGGACCTCTTAGCCATAAAGACGTAAAAGGCAGATTCCTTCTGCTCGGAATGTTCTGCAACATTCGCTTTCTGATGAGACCCTCCCTGCTTCTTCTGTTCAGAAGCAATCCTCTGTCGGCAATCTTTCTTCATGTGGTCGAACTTGTGACAGTAATTACACTGCACATTTTTCTTCTTAGCAAGATCAGAAGGCTGAGAAGAACCTTTCTGCTGAAAGGACTGAGAGGACTGATATTTGGCAGCAAAAGCATTTTCTGAGGAGGGTGATGAAGCACCACTACCAAACTGTTGTTTCCAATGATCCTGCTACAGGAGTTTGGTGCATAACTCCGAAAACTTCAGATCAACAGTAGTGGAGGTAATGTTGAGTGTTTCTATGAAGTGCACATAAGGTTTTTGTAGACTTTACAGAGTGATGACTACCATATCTTCTTCCTCCTTGGTCCGACCAATGGCTTCGAGCTGATCTCGAATGTATTTAATCTTGTTAGGATGTTCCTGTAAAGACATGCGTTCGTCCATCATGATGGAGAACAATTGATTCTTTAGAAAGAAAGCTCTACTCTTGTCGGATGTCTCGTGCAGTTCCTTCAAATGTTGCCAGATTTCGGCAATTGTCTTGCCTGAAGGAATCTGTGGTAACTGATCATCAGTCACAGAGAGTTTGAGAAGCATAACAGCCTCTCGATTTCGATCATCAAACTTATCTTGATCGGCACCAGTTGTACCAAGACTGAGCTCTTCTCCCAAAACAGGCTGGTCAAGACGCCTATATTCAAAAATGGTCAACATTCTCTGTTTCCAGATGTTATAATTGGTGCCATTAAAGTGTTGATTGCCTTCCAACATCAGATTTGTTAGTGACAGCATCTACACATTTATCAAGACACAGAAAACAACAAAGGAGTCTGACACGGATTTCAATGCAGATGTCGACTGATCCAGACAAAATCTGACAGGTGCAAAAATTCCCCACACTCAATAATTACGCCTACATAAACATGCATTTGCATGTACTAAAAATACATGTCCAATATGCAGCTTCTGAAAAGGTTGAAACATAAATGCCCTTTTATGCAGCCAATAATTAATTCGAGAAATGATGTTCAACATAGAAGAACTCAACCAGCAAAATCTTCTATTCAGCCAGCAATAAAGGACACGCTGAATACACTGTATACGAGGGTTGATAAACACAGCAGATAATAGGCCTGGAAACGAAGTGTATATATGTCCTTTTTCTGAAGTGAACACGTCATATGCAGAGCAGATTTATATGGATAAACTCGGCCGAGAACAACAGTGTGACTCAATGTGACTTTGTGGAGGATTCTTTTATGCCGTATTTCGAGGACCTGGATCAGTTGTTGCAGGGTGTGGGTATTGGTGACACTTCGTTTCTGGACGGTGAGAATGCCTTGCAGCTTTGGAGTTTTGATGCCATGCCTATTTCCGATTCAGCTTATTGAATTAGCCTTGAATCCTTGCCTCAGAAAACTCTCCCCGCAGGAACACTACAGAGAAAATCCTAGATCGATATGAATCCAAGATAAAATGTCGAACACTAATCCAGCCCACAGATTACATAAATCCTCGGCCCGAAGACAATGAAGAAAATTTCAGTGTCTTGCCGGAAGGAATTTCATAACATTCTCCGTGTTCTCAACACCAATGTCGATGGACGTCAGAAGATAATGTTTGCATTGACATCCATTAAGGGTATCGGTCGTCATTTCGCTAATCTCGTCTGAGGGAAAGCAGACATTGATATGCACAAAAGAACCGGAGAGCTTTCAGCAACTGAGCTGGAAAGCCTGATGACAATAGTAAGCAGTTCAAGATTCCAAACTGGTTTCTCAATAGACACAAGGATACCCAGATCCGGAGGACCAGAAACCCTTGTGTTTACACGATTGACTCTCACTAGAATCGATATCTGAGGAACAAAATAGATTTGCACAGAATGGCAGATCTATTTTCTCTCTCCATAGAGAAAAGAACGAGGAATTCTATGAATCGATGGAGGAACCCTCCTACTTAGCCTCTTCCAGATTAGAATTAGGCCACGCACCAAACCCGGGGACAAATCGTTGGAGACGCTAGATAGCCTGCGCGTCCCGAGAGAAGGAAAAAAAGGTCGGGGAGTCCAACGTGCTGTCGTAGTTGAAGATGTCCTAGATTCGAGAAACAGGTACCCTCGAAAAAAATTGCGATGATGTTTCCAGAAATGCTCGGCAACAGTGGATTCTTTGCTGCTATAATAATGTATCGATCTTGTAGAGAGCAATCTCGAAATGAAGCACGAAATTTTTCAAACAATGAAAAATTATTTCGAAAAAAATACCCAAGCTCTGATACCATAATCAATGAATGAATTGAAATTGATTTACAATGAGCAATGAAGCTCAGTAAATAATACAACTATATTTACAGAAACAGCAAGTTTCTACTAAGAAAATAGAAACAGCAAGTTTCTGATAAGAAACTACTTATAAGATCACAGATGAGCATTAAACACTAAAATAGAATTATTCTAATAAGTTGTACTCAAGAAAGTTGCTTAATAATAAAACCCTCAAAACTGTTGCACTGGTTTTCCCAAGTTGGGTTTTTCCGGGGACGATTGTCCAAAAACAATAGTGTCCCTTGTGTGTTTGTCTATTATTTCACTTGATGATCTATATATCAGTTAAGATAAGATAAGATAATTTTATTAATGTCCAACGGATGACCACAAAGTAGGTCAAAGGGATTGTCGGTTACAAAAAGGGGTCGTGCCCAGTAGGAGAACCAAATGGTTTCCTTATAAAGACAAATACTGAAAGAAAGATAGAAAATAAAAACGAGGCGGGTCGGGGAGAGCGTATGGAACTCTGATCCTGGCCTCGCCGACTGAACTCTAGACTGCGTCGCAGGATTACTGGTGAAGAAGACCCTGGGGACGCGAATGTGGGAGTCCGATACTCCTAACATCCGAGGTCGAGAGAGGAGAACTGTGGGTAGTTCAGTAAGGTTTGCTGGTGTGAAATAGTGTTCACTGGTTGCCTCCCATTGTGTTGTTTTCATGATCTAATGATCCTGGACTGCCTCGCGGGGAGATGTCTGGCGCGGTTCTGCTGCTGGGTCCTCGTCGGCAAGGGGCTTCTCCTCTTAACTGAACGAGGGTTTGCCGATATATGTGAGCTCGCCTGACCGGTATCTTCGCTGGTTGATCTCTTAACTCCTTGGGCTGAGGGAAGTGTACTGAAGAAAGAGGTGATCTGACGAGTAGTGTTGGGTCGGACGGGAGGCTGAAGGATATGCTCTCGATGCTTAAGAGTCTCCTGGATGTAAAGTGCGACACATCTCTGGTCCGTGTAGTTGAAGAAGCTGGAAAGAGTATTTGGTCCTCTGAATAGACAGTGAAAGCGACCTCTGATCTCATAATATATCGGACACCTGAAGATGAAGTACCATTCGTTTTCCACCTCCTGTGTATGGCATAGCCGGCAAATCCTATCAACTCTATCTATCTGGTGGTCTGTCTCTACCCGAAGCCTGTGTGATCCAACTTTGAACTGTCCGAGGGGAATCCGGAGAGCATGCATCCAATGTCGAAGTGTATACTGGGGGCGAACTATAAGCCCGTTTCTGATAATCAAAAAGTGCTCTGCATAGAAAGCCATTTTCGGACGTAGCCCCCCCGGGGGGTCAATCCACGTGACCTGGATAAACTGTCTGTAGATGTCTTCCTTGATGATCTTATTGAGTTCCTGCTTGGAGGGGAGTCCTTTGGGGGCGTTCAAGGAGTATTGAAAGGGGGGGAGGTGGTCTATGTGGAGTCCTACTGCCTTGAGGAACTTTGAGACCCCTGTATACCAACATTTGGTTTTCCCTGGTTGTGTGCGGTCGATGTCCTCAGAAGAGCAGTAGGCTAGATAAGGGTACCTGTCCCGCCCTTTCAAAGTGTCTGCGAAGCTCCGGACTCGGTGGAGAAGGGAGACCAGTCTGAAGGCTGTCTCGAGGCGGAAGGGCTGTGCACCAAACTCGGCCAGAATGATTTGTTGTGGGATAGTACACTTGCAACGAATAATGCGTCGGAGGAGAAGGGTTTGGACTCTCTCAACTGCCGCCCAGTCTGACTCCAGCAGGGAAGGGCCCCAGATTTCCGATCCGTACAAGATTGTGGGTCGGATCAAGGTGTCCATAAGGCTCAGCTTTGACGAGATGTCCTGGAAGTGATGGCGAAAACATTGTCTCTCCAATATGGCTAGAGAGCCATACCCCTTATTGATCCGAGGTTGCAGAGCTGGCCGCATACTGAATCGGGGGCCCGAAAACTGTACTCCCAAGTATGTGTAGCTATTGGTAATCTCCACCGCTTTTCCCTTGAAGAGGAACTAGAGATCCTGAGACTTTTCCGTCCCATTGAAGACTATTACTTTTGTCTTACCCAGGTTCACTGTCAATTTCCGTAGATCGCAGAATACTGCTAATGCATCCAACTGTCTCTGGAGCCCTTCTGGTGATGAAGATATAAGTGCAATGTCATCTGCAAACAGTAAGATATAGATCAAAACATGATGAAGATAGCAACCGTCAGATTCCTGTATGTGTTCCCGTAGAAAGGCTTCGAGCTCATCAATATAAATCCCAAAAAGGGTGGGGGAGAGCGGGCACCCCTGCTTGACTCCAATCGTGCTCCGGATGAATTCAGATAGCCCCCTACAGTGCGAAGACAGCCCAGTACAGACTCGTAAAGACGCATAACAGCAATCAGCTAGGAGTGTGAGGTACTGATGTCTTTGAGTCGCTGAAGAAGATCCTCTCTCGAAACTGAATCAAATGCCTTCCGGAAGTCTACAAAGCAGCAATACACCTTCGAGGACCGGTGGCGTGCTTCCTCGATCACAGCACGGAGTGTAAAGATGTGGTCAATGGTCTGGTGGTCTGGTCTGAAACCGGCTTGGCCTCTGGCTCTGAGATCTCTTTCTTCGAAATCTCTGGAAAGTTTTCTGTGAAGAATAGTGGCATAGAGTTTAGAGAATGTATGACCCACCATAATTGTCCTGTAGTTGTTGGGGTCCGAGGTATTCCCTAACTTATGGATGGGGTATATAATATGGTGGGACCATATGGGGGGGAACCCATCTCGGACTACATGGTTGAAAAGATCAGCCAGGTACCCAACTAGGGGTCGTAGGCCATGCTTGAAAAATTTGGCTTGGAATCCTTCTTCATCCGCTGCTTTGCTGCTATTCATCGCCCAGATGGCTTCTCTGACATCTCTGTCGGTGAATAGGTGGCAGGATAGGGGAGGAGATGTGACTTGTATCTGGGGCTGTCCGGGGATGTCATAAAGACGAGAGGTGTGAGAAAACATGGAAACTGGGTCGAGATCAGCGGGAGGGGGGGAGCCCCGGGGGAGGATCTTGCCCCAGAATTGCTTAGGGGAATGGGTAAGGAGGGCAGAACGCTCCCTTCTTTGTTGGGAAATGAACTGTCGTTTTTTGTGGCGTAGAAGGCGACGATATTTCTTTTGGATGGCAAAATAAGAGGGAAGGGACTGACGGAAGGCATGGCGGAGATCCTGGTGGAGGAGTTTACAATCTGTATCGTACCATTTGTTCATAGGGGAAGTTCTTGTCTTGCAGGAGGTCGAGGAGGTCTGAAAGGAGTGAGGGAAGGATTGGAGTGCCGACTCCCAGATTGCTGAGGAGAGACAATGGTATTTTTCTGAAACAGTCTCGAGACGGGAGAAGTCATTTGAGTTGGGGAGGATTTGCCGGAGTGAGGAGGAGAAAATGTCGGGGTCACCCTTCTCAAAACAGAAGATGGTTCTACCGGGGGATCGAGGTGGGGGGTGGATTGGTCGGGGGGGATCAGACTGAAGGGAGAGTGAAAGTAGTGCATGGTCGGCTAGGGGGATGGGAGAAACAGAGAGATTCCGGATAAAAGGGAGCAGTGGTCGGCCGGTCAAAGCGTAATCCACCACGCTAGCACCACCTCCATGAGGTCTACACATGAAGAAGCGGGATTCCGGGAAGCGTGAGAGGCCGTTCAAGATTATCAGCTCATGTGATTCGTCCAACTACAAAAGATGTTTACCGTAGGCTGTGATGGGGCCCAGGGCGTCCTCTGAGATTCTCTGCAATCCTGCTGAAGCCAGGTCCACACCCCTAGTGCAGAACACATCCTCTGAACGGTCATGGAGGGGGACCTGATGTTCCTTGGTACGGGCGTTGAAATCCCCCATGATGATGATTTCTCCATCGGTGGAGAATTTAGTGATGTCTGGGTATATGCTGGTGAAAGGGTCTCTTTCTAGATCGTCGTGGATGGCAAACGAAGATGTGGTGGGGGGGAAGTAACAGACTGCAATAAAGATATCCCTCAGGGGTGGGTGTCCAGTTTTGATTCGGATCCACATGTACCTGGCGTACTCATCTGTATTTACCACTGTGACTCTATCTCTGAGCTCGTTTTTAACGAGGCACGCTACTCCCCCTGACCCTCTGACCCCCCCTGAGTTCCTTGTTTCCTGCCTACATACTGAATGCCACTGGTACCCTGTTACATCAGGGAGGGGTCGAACCGGGCTCTCATGGGTCTCTGTTACTAGGAGGATATCTGCTGACTCAAGGGCGTCGTAGAGTAGTCCAGGTGAAGACCAAAAAGACCCATTCCCGTTCCAGCAGTGAATTGACATCCCTGGTGTTCGACTCCCCCCCGGTGAGCCCGTCATTTGGAACTGCCTACTCGAGGTGTCCATCCTGGGGGGAAGGAGTCTCAAATGATAGCTCGAAGGTTCCTTATAACTGCCCATTTACCTGCTTGTCTTGCTGCCATCACTTGTTCCCTAGCCTGTTTGAGTTCAGCTACCTGTGCTCGAGTAAGATCCTCATCTAAGAATATCTTGTGTGGAAGATTAAAAAGCTTCGACTTAGCTCGAAGAGCATGTAGGCGATCTGTGGTATTATGGAACCGGATAAATAAGGTGGAGTCCTGTCCTAGCCAGGCTCTGTCTAAGCTGATACCCGATATGTCGAGGGTGTCTTTCAAGAATCCTGTGGCCACCTCCATCGGATCTGCTGAAGATAATGGGAGAGGGAGACCTCTCACTTTGAGGTTTAGCTCTCTCGCTCTACGGGATCGTTCTTCCACAAGTTTGGCATGTACAACTTCCTCTACTGCCGTGATAGGCGAGGGTCCCCCGAACCACCTGTGCCCATGTGCTGATGTGTGTTTCTGTCTCCTGTCTGAGGGATGCTTGTTGGGATATAATCTCCGCCTGTTTGTTCCTGATCTCTTGGATTTCTGCGTGCAAAGTAGTCTCTGTGGGGTCTTCTTGTACTGATTTACGAAGGGACAAGCTTTCCCCTTCCACGAAGGAAATTCTGTCATTTAGGATGTTTACCTCGGCCCAGAGCTTGTCGTTCTCGGTTTCAAGGGAATCTACCCGACGCAATAATTGTTTGATTTGAGATGTCCAGAAGGCGAAGTCGGACTCCATGGCAATGTCTCTGGTGCTATAAGTCTCTTCCGTTTGATTGAGGCACTGGTGGAGGTAACGGGAAGGACCTCTGTTATTGAAACTGAGGTTTTCTTGTTCGGATTTCGTGGCCGGGGAACCCATAATTACCTGATCATTTTACCACTGTTTGAGTACGAGCAGAAAACAGCAGGGTCAAGCAGTCGCCGAACAGGAGTCGCCGAAAAGAGCCGCAAAGATCCGTCTCGTGGATCAAAACCCGGAACTGCGGTCTGTATGGATCTGTGAGAAAACAGCAAACTGGTGGCCGTGGAACCGTGATGATTCTGTTTGCAGTGATTTCTGAGCCGTTCTGGAACCCGCTTCGCAGCTTACTGGACGCTGCAGCAGAAAATCGTGCAAGGGGACGCCGTCGTATCGCTGCCGTCGTGTGAGAATCTGCCCGCAGCCGTAAGAACCACCTGTCCGCAGCCGGTTGGGGATCACCGCGCAGGTACGTTGACGGAACGCTGGATCGGGCCGCCGCCAGAGTTGTTATGCCACCGCTGCGCAGACCAGACGTGGCAGCCGCCGGAGAGAGCCGAAGACGAGATGGGGAGCCGACGAGTTGCGATCGGGAGCAGCCGTCGAAGGTGCCGTTGAAGAAACCGCTGCCGAGCAGACAGAAAGCCGTCGTGTATGATCGGGCCGCCGTCGGAGCGCTGCCGTTGAAGAAACAGAGCGTCGCCGAGCAGACAGAAAGCCGTCGTGTAGTATCAGGCCGCCGTCGGAGTCGGGTAACCGTGCAGATCTTCGGGCCGCACAGACCAGATCGGGACGAAGGGACGAGGGCTCGGGACAGACGCCGCCGCGCCGACAACAGAGACGCCGCAGACAGGAGCTCGGGATGAAGGGCCGCCGGGAATCTGGACGCAGCTCGGGACAGACGCCGCCGCGCTGATAACAACGCCGACGGGAGCCGACGGGGGCTCGGGTGCAAGCGGGAGCTGACGGGGGCTC
>APFE031437575.1:84437-152071 GCA_000404065.3 Pinus taeda
CTAAGTCACATGACATGAGGACACGTAAATACGAGTATTCAATACGAAACGCAACGACTTGGAAACAGGACACGAGGGACACGTTATATATATATATATATATATATACACACCGAAATATAGTTTTTTAGCCATATTAAATTGCAGGTTGCAGCTTATCTAATCAAACTAAAATATAATTACTTCAAAGTTCATAGTTCATTTTAAAAAAATAAATAAAATCAGAATTTACTATTTAGAAATTAGAATATGATATTGAATGATTGTTGCCCGAATTCTTTGCATCCTTATTTTATTTTATTTTTATTTTATTTTATTGCATGGTAGTTTACGAATGGAGAGAAAAATGCCAAAAGTAAAATAATTACACAGTGAAGTTTTGTCAAGAGTAAAATATGGTTTAGATAGTCAAAATGACAAATAACGTCCAATTGAAGCACGGGATGTGATTTGACGATTAATTTTTTTTGTTAAATATAAAAAGAGGAGTAATTTGACAATTTACATGTGTTTCTAGATTCCAAATATGATAGAAAGTTGTGTGATAAAACATAAAGACAATTAGAAAATCAGAAGACCGAGAAATAAGAGATAAGCCATAAGCTAAATACAAGATCTATAGTATCAGTATGACGAAATATATTTAGATTGAAAATGAAAAGTCAATAACATCAAGTAAAAAGTAAATAAGATTGAGTCTCGTCTAATTTTGGTTTTTTGGTGATAATAGTTTGATAGTGTAGTTTAATGAAATTAAAAATAACGCTAAGCTATATCATTTTCCATCCAACATTAAGATTAACGCCGAAAAAACCAATACGAAGAGCCACAACGTGAGTGATTTAGGGCGTAATTAATAGCAAATAAAACAGCAAACAAAAGTTGCATTGAACACCATAATGCGTAAGCTACAAACACATCTTCCAGCGTTCAAAACCGTAAAAGAGTATTTAGATATTTTAAATTTTAAATCATTTGAATAAAATATATGTCATGAACTACAAATGAAACATGAAAAAGCTGCGGAAAGTGCCAAGTTTCCAAATGTTTCACATTGCACACAACGGCTCCACAGGACGAATATACAGCGACGGAGATCGACGCGGAGGAAAATAGGAAAAGAACCCCGAAAAAATAATTGTGTGGGCTTTAAACTAGTGATTTCATGGGGTACGTATTCAACCGGAGGAAAAAACATTAGGGCAATGTTTTCTATGAAGTGAATACTTGTTTTCCAGGAGCAAGACACGACTAAAATGCCCAAACATGTTTTACATTTTAGAGGACACGACAAAAAACGTTTTTGACACGTTTTAGGGCCTTTTTCGTGTCCTGCACGTTATATACGGGACACGGGTCCTTGGAGGGCATGTCCTCTGACTTAGCTTGTTGAGTTATAAACAAGTAGGTGAAATAAACCAAATAATGCAAGACAAATTTCTAACATGTTAGACTTAGAAATTTCAACATGGTATCAGAGCATTGCAGATCATAGGAGAACTGAAGGCACCAGCTTAACCAGAGGCATTTACAGTAGTAGCAGTTGTCCCGAGACACGGAGCTGCTCCTAAGAAGAGAGCAGCAGAGAAGGAGTGACATAGAGGGCCTGCGTCATCATTTCGAGCCAGAGAGAGGGTCGCACAGAGGCTCGCAAAGAGCCACATCATCCTACTCAGCCAAGTAGGCTTGACACAGTTGGCCAGAGGAGCGATTTAGTCTTGCCAAGATTGCGCAGAGCTAAGAGGCTCAGTTTCTTCAGCTGTTGGGGCCTAGGGAGTTGTGGACAAATTGTGGATTGGGAAGTTGGTGGGGTTTTGTTGTTGTCGAAGCAGAACAGTACCTAACGGGACAGAACCAAAGCAGAGGGAGTCATTGCCTTAAGGGATTTCTAGCCAAAAAATCCATATCTGAGTTGCAGTTGCAAAGAGGATCAGAGAGGAGTGGATCGATAGTTGGCAAGAAGATTTCCAGCAAGGAAATTGAGACTCAGAGGGAGTCTAGGAAAGAAATTCCAGGAGGGAAGTCGAGACTCAGAGGGAGTCCAGTAGAAGAGCGGAGATGGCAATGAACGTACTGAGGGATCAGGACAGGGTGGACAGGGCCTCCAACTTTGTCATTTGGAAGGCCAGGATCATGTTTGTTTTGGATAGACATCGCATCAAGGGCTTCGCCTCGAGAACCGTGGCTATCCCAGTCGACCCAGTTGATAATGAAAGGTATAAGGATGCAATGGTGAAGGCAAAGTGCATAATCCTTGATAGGGTCAAGGATCATGTGATAACGCATATTGCTGAGAAGAACACGGCAAAGGAGATGTGGGATACCTTCACGACATTATATCAGGGCACTTCTGTGCAGAGGAAGATGCTGTTGGAGAATCATTTGCGGTCTTATCAGATGCAAAAAGGGGAGCAAATATATCTATACCTAAGCAGGTTGCAAGAGATTCGGGAGAAACTTACTTCCATAGGGGCCACACCGGATCAGGAGTTCATGGCAAGGACCACCTTGAATGCAGTCTACGAGGATTGGGAGACATTTGTCCAAAGCATTTTGGGCAGAGCTGATCTTCCAAGATGGGAAGAGATGTGGGCAGCACTTCGCCAAGAAGAGATCAGACGGTTGACCAAGGCGGGAAGTAGTAGCAAAGGAGGTCGAATCAAGAAAGAGGAGGATGCGGTCTGGCATCTGCGGGACAGCAGGGGAAGAGGAAGAAGAAAAACATCTCCAAGGTGAAGTGCTTCCATTATGCGAAGTTGGGTCATTATGCAACCCAGTGTCCCAGAAGGAAGAATAAGGGAGAGGCTTCTGACTCCAAGGCAACTCCAGCTAAGGTGGAGAAAGAAGTCGAGACTGATGACCACTGTGCCATGAGTGCTCATGCACCTCTAGAGAAGAGGTGGGTTGACATCGAGCTGTAGTTAGGAGGACTATAAAAGATGTAGGGGCAGGATCCTTGAGGTACCCAAACTCTTGGATCATATCTGGCTACGGGAGCCCCAAATGACAGTAGCAAGATGACGGATGTCGATAGAAGCAAGACACTGATAGAGCGACGAGGCAGTGCTAGAGTGCAAAGGATTGTAGCATCGCAGTGGGGGTTGCAGCAGTGCGAGAGGCACAGGGATGGTAGCAGCAATGTAAAAAGGCACAGAGGTGGATGCAGCAGTGCAAGAGGCACAGAGGTGTTTGCAACAAAGGGAGCACACGATAGCAGCAGAGGTAGCTTCAACATCATGAGGCTTCTGGACTAACAAGGAAGTCAGTAGTTGGGTAGATCAGTTACTTACTTCTCAGTAATTGAGTTCTAGTGTAGCAATTAGCAGTGACCGTGCTATGGGCAGCATGATGCAGCATTTGAGGGAGAGTTGCAGTGCAGATGCAGTGTTGGGAAGAACGACTAGCAGCAGCATAGATGCAGAGGAAGCTGCAGTACAGATGTAGCAATGGCAGTGGTAGAGCCATGGGCAGCAGTACAAGAGGTAATAGTGCAATGGATGTTAGGCAACAGGCCAAGAATCAGCACAGGGACCAGTGCAGAAGGATCAGTGTGATGTTCAGTGGTGGAACGTTACTAGAGCACATTCCTCACTAAGAGGGAGTGTTGATTTGGAGTAGCATTGGATGTGCTCTAGCCACAAAATTTGGTGGAGAGGCTAAAGCGCATGAGATCTCCAAGACCCAGAAATGGTTTGGGAAAATTCCACCCAGTTTGAGAGATATTAAAATAATTAATATTTTTAATGGAGTTCCTAAGTCTAAACTTAGGAAAATTAAAATATTAATGGGTATTAATATGAAACTGGGTGAGAATGTTCTAAATGACATGGATCAAGCCAAATATAATCTTAGTTGTTGATTAGGGACTTAATCTCGGTTGTTGAAGACTCAACAGGAAAAGTATAAGAGGAGGCTTAAGGGTCCGTTGGAGATACACCAAGATTGATCAGTCAGTTCGATTTTCTGGAGCGGGGTTTGCTGAGAGAAATCGAACAAGTGATCTAAGTTGCAACGAGGGGCAGTGAATGCAGAGATAGTGCTAGAGGGCCAGAGCAGTGATTGAGGAGGCTACGCAGAGCCAAAAGGAGCCATGTAGAAGGCCAGAGAGACTACGCAGAGGCTAGCAAGGACTGTGTGGGTGACACAGAAGGCTAGAAAGTTGATGCAGAGTATCTGAGGCCTGACACAGGGGGTTCCAGAGCTACGCAGAAGCTAGCAGGGCTGGCGCAGAGCCTTGGAGAAGTGCTGGAAGGATTTTCGTGGGGCAAACTTGCAAAATATCTGCTTCCGAAAAGAGGTATTATTGTCAGATAGAAATCTATGTTGGGTGAACCAGTTTGGCACCCTAGTTGTACTCAAGAAAGCTGCTAATAATAAAACCCTCAAAATTGTTGCACCGGTTTTCCCAGTTGGGTTTTTCCGGGGACAATTGTCCAAAAACAGCAGTGTCCCTTGTGTGTTTGTCTATTATTTCACTTGATGATCTATATATGAGTTGAGACTGCATTTGTGTTTATTTTCAGTATTTATATGGTTAAATAACTTGTTGAATAATAAACAAGTAGATGAAATAAACCAGATAATGCAGGAAGAATTTCTAACGTGTTAGACTTAGAAATTTCAACATATTTCATATGAGGACATATTATGTTGATTTCATCTAGTCAATGTGTGAACCATGACCTCATGGATCCTTTCACAGGAGGAGATCCTTTCTTTTGATCATGCTCTTAAAGTAGAGCACTCATTCATGATATCTACAACCATATGACATGACTCTATTTTATCAAGTACAAGCATACATGCCTCATCTCTTTCTTTTGGTCATCTAGACATCCTTCGGCAGCTTCCTTGGTTGAAATAACTTTAATCTCTTCACTTCTTTTGACTCATACCAACATCCCATGAATCCCATACAAGTTGGAATTCCCGGCGAGACACTTGCTTCTTCCAATAGGTGAACCTTCCATTGAAGATTCCAATGGAGGATCTTGATCATCCTCATCCTGCAAATGCTCCTTTTGAATGATGTATGATGAGCTCTATACTAAATGACTTTCTTTTTCCCATAAGTACTACTTTTGCTTCTAATGAGGTTACCAAGAGCTACATCCTTCTACAAGTGACTACTAGAGACTTCTATTTGACCTATCTTTCGTAATTTTATATCATGATGTCACAAGCTCATGCTTTCAATTGTATTCTTCTATGATGCCATCTTCTAACATGGTGCATCCTATCATGCTTCTAATGATTCCTATGATGATAGCTATACTCTATAATAGAAAACATAAACTTGAAAAGAACTAGGTGTGGAAGACTTATCTCAACAATAGTAAAGATATTTACTTCCTCCTTGAATTTCTTCTTTTCAGCTTCTTCCACTTCTTCAATGATATGGGCTTCTTCCCTTCTTCTTTTGTTGTTGTCCTTCTTGAGCTTAGGACACTTTCTCTTGTGGTGCCCATATTCTTGACATCCATAGCATCAGATCTATGACATATAGATCTTCTTCTTTTGTTGAGGACCAAACTTTCCAGATTTTCCTTTTCTTCTTGTCGTGACAGCAAATGTTCAAAACCTACTCATTTGGTCCTCCATCACTTTTTGCCTTCAACATATTTTCTTCAATTTTGCATAGTGACCATAAATTATTGAATGGGATAGCTTTTTTCTCTTCATACGCCTTTGATACAAGGTTACCTTGTTCATAAATTAGTACATTTAGAACAATGGTAATCATTTCTTTATCGGATATCACTTCTCCTAGATCTTGAAGTTGATTCATTATTTGTGATGCTTTGGTAAGACATGAAGATATCCCTTCATCCTTTGATGCTTTCAACTTGTATAGATCAGATCTTAGTGATATGATTTTTCCTGTCATGCTTTCGAAGAATAATTCTGCTAGCTTATCATATATCCCTTTTGATGTCTCCAACTCTGCTACATATGGGATGAGGGAATCCTTGATGGATTCTGTAAGAACTATTTGAGTTCTTAGATCCTTTTTCATATATTTCAATAGTGCTTGCTCTTCAAATGGTTTAGAGACTTTGCCATTGACATGATCAATAACCTCATTTTTCTTGAGGACAAAGTCTATCCTCCTTTTCCATGCAAGGAAGTTTGATGACCCAACCAGCTTCTTGTTCTCCTTGCAAAATGAAGTCATTTTACTAGATTTAGACATAGAAGTAAAAACACTTACTTGTCAAGTGAAGATCAATGATGAGCTCTTCAACTTGATGCCTTTGATGATGATAATTAATGATGAACTCTTCAACTTGATGCCTTTGATGATGATAATTGATGATGCCTTTGATGCTTTGATTATGGTGACAACGCATTTCTTCTTGCTTCCCTTGGATGAGTAGACTTCAAGATGCTTTGATTTGTATTCCTTTTCTTGAGTAGAGATAGGGTCTTTGAGATCTTCTTCTTTGATGTGATGATAGAACGAGGATCCCAAGAATGCTTCAACTGTGGACTTCTTCTTTGATCGATCTAGGGTTTTGATACTTCCCTTAAGATGATGAAGTAGCTTTTATCTTCAAATTGCCTTGGAGATGAGAGGATCTTCTTGATTCTTTGATGCCATTGATATCCTTCTAGAACCTTGATCTTTGAGAGCTTGAGTGTCTCTTCCTTGACTTGTTACCTTAGCTCTGATACCATGTGAAGAAATATAGGGCAAAGAGATGAGGTGATTTCTCTTACAATGACAATTGTTTGTGATGAAATTTTACTTTTCTTAATTAGGTTCTTCTTTACTTGATCATTATTATGTGTTTTTCTTCATTAAACAGTTACCAAACTATAAAGAACAGTGAGACAAAGAACACAAGATATAGGCTATCAGCCAGGGCCAAAAACTTTCCAAGCTTGAGAGGAAAACCTAGTGAATTTTTCTTCTTATAGAATCTTCAATTAATGAACTCCAAGACCTAGACCCTTGACCCGAAACCCCTCCAAGACCTATTCTATGCCTCTCCCTTATGAGCTTCTCCTTCAATAGAGTCATCCTTAGCCAAACTTGATTTCTAGTGGTAGTAGCTTCTTCTTTGACCTCTTTTTTGGACCTGCAACTTTATGACTGCAATTCGGCCTTCCTACCTAGGCCACACGTGAGTGAGATTATGGAGGAAAAAATCTTCTTTTCTTCTTTGCTTGCCTTGGGTATCTCTTCTTGTATTTTCGGCTTACAAGAGAGACCTTTTACATGCTATGTTTTAGCTTCTTTGAGGTTTGCAATTCGGTCTTCCTACAACAGATGTATGCCCTAATTTACCTCGCATGTGTGGAGGAATATTGCCCAAAACATAACAGAATTATTTCAATTTTCTTCTTCTCTTGGATCTCCTTCCCTTCGCTCCGTTTAGGCCTTCTTTCTTGCCATTCTTCGAACTTCCTATTGCATGAGTGAGTGAGTCTTGACTGACACTGAGTTCCTCTTTATATAGTCTTCATTGAGCCCTCAAATAGGTCGACTTCACCTTCTAGAGAGGTCAACTGCTCCTTAGTAGGCCGACTTGATCCTTAGCACTTGACAAGGTCGTGTAGGGGCTTTTTGACTCAAATAATTTTTCTTACAATAAGTAACATGCCCAAGAAGGGTTATTCATACATGACAATGACTCTTTTGAATTTATGGACTCAATGACAATTCTTAGAAGCTCTCAATGGGAGCTTGACCTAAAATAAATTTCCCTTGAGCATGAAACCCATGCCTAAAGAACAATAATAATAAATTTATTTTTCTCTTTTCATTGAATATATAAAATCAACATTACATATGTCATTATGAAGAATGAACCTAGTTACATATTTCAACACTCCCTAGTTAAGAGGGAGTGTTGAAGAATGTAACTAGTGTCGGTCTTCATAATTGTATTTGAGTCATGATGCAATGTATTTGTCAAAAAAAAGAAAAAGAAATTTTATTGTCAAAAGAAATCGACTTATTAAAGCATGGGTTTCATGCTTGGTTCAATGGTCATTAGGTCAAAGCACCCATTGCGTGCTCTAAGATTTTTATATTGAGTCAAAGTCTGAGTCAATATATTCTAAACCTTTCTTGGGCTATTTAAAGTCAAGAAAGAAAATTATTTTATGTGTCTTGTCTGTCCTCCACCAAGTTGGCTTCCTCACTTAACAAGTGGAACTCAATCCCACCATGTCGGCCTCAAAATTACAGACTCCAACCAATATATATAGAAAATATACTTGACCTGTTTTGGAAGGATTCAATTCATTAAGTTAATCTGCAATTTGAAGTGTGGAAAAAGAAGTTTGAAAGAAAATAAAACAAGGACGAGATCAGCAAAGAAAGAGATAATACTCCTAGCTGAAATTTCTCTTACTCTGCCATTTATGTGAAGTTGACTAAGTAAGATTGCAGTAAGGGTCGAAGAGTTGCAATGAGGGTCGAAAATTCTAACTGGAGCAGATTTATGTTGTATTGTAAAAGGTCAAACAGTTCAACTTGGTTACAAGGAGGTGGACTTGGTGGATGGTGGAGCGTTCTTGTCTTAGTCAAAAAGGCCTTGTTTGTCTCATCTTGATTTGAATCTATAGTGGAAGAGTTTGACTGGGTTTTTCCCTTCATTGGGGTTTTGCACTGGCTGAGTGCCTACATTGTGTGTCCTCTTTTGTTTGTGATCTTCATTGATTGGCATTAGTCTTGATGATAAGAACAAGATAATTTAAAAGAAGAACTAATAAGTAAATATCACAACATAATGTCATAATAAGATAAATCAATTCAAGAAAAAACTAAAGTTGCTGCCCTAATGGATTTCTCAACAAACCAATGTTGTTCTGAGGGGATGTTAATAACCATCATCATCATCATCATCTAATTGATAAAATTTCTTGTAAAAAAGTCCATGAAGACAATAGTGTATGAAGGGAGTATCATTTTCGTGGAAAAAAAATACATAATCAATAAAATAGGGGCAAGAGATCTTCAAAGAATCTTAACATAATCATACATGTTTAAAAACATTTCAATCCAAATTAAGGTATGCATCTTTTCAATCAGGAAAAGACGCCCTATACAAGGACTAAAGTAACTCCTAGCGTTGCAGGGTTGAGAACATGATCAGGGCTAAATGCAGCTGTGGGTTCACAGGAACAAGTGCAGAAAGGATTAAAAAATTTCAAATCGTCAGTGTAATTTTGCATGAATTTTTCTTTGTTAAGGAGCTTTAAGATGCAATGCATCAGCTGCAAATGTGAAGAGGGGAGGGTGTAGACAAACACATGCAATACAGGTAAATCTAGAGAGTTCAAGCACTGATAAGATAGAAAACTAGAACTAAGACAAGATGAATTGCATCTTTGCTATTTTTTTGTTGATTTCAGAGCATGATAGTTGCACTTAACAAAATGCTAGAATGTGTTGTTGGCAGTTGCCACATCATAAGACCCAGAAAACTCACAACCCGTCCCAAATAAAAAATCTCCACTTCTAATGTCTGAATTCAAAAACTGGTCACAAAGCTATAATGCAAACATAGGAATAGGAGAAACAAACCATAAAGAAACATTGCACCCTGACTTACAAGGAAACATCTCCAGAGATAATATTATACATATTCTCCCTAAACTGCATACCAATATTTGGTTCCAACTTCCAAGGTTTTTCAAATAGAATCTTCCATTTTTCTACAGTTGAAATCTCACCTGCTCTCATTGATTTTAAAAAGTCAAAAGATAATTGTTATAGTAAAATTGTTTCTAAATCAAGGAGATGAAGCCATACCTCCTCATCACGCTCACCCATTAATTCTAAAGCTGATGTATGGCGACGTCTTAATGCTTCCAGCTCTGCCTTCAATCCAGGCAAAGTAGCTACCTCCATGCGCAATTTTTCAGACTAAATGAACCACAAAATTATTGCTTAGACGTTTAGATGCAAAAATAATAGGATCAGACTTCACTATATCTAAACAGACTTTCTTAGTATTCAATAATACTTCAGAAATCCTACACATGACAAAAGATAAACTGACCTCATTAGTCATTTTCACCAGCTCCTCAGCTAAAGAATCCCGTATTGATTCCAAAGATGCCTGAAAGAATTGTAATTAATATGAGACAAAATAGATGCAAGCAAAGAGACTCAAATTAAAGCAACGTAAAAAACAACATAACAGAGGTCTCTACTTCAATGCATAATTACAGCACTAGTCGTTCCCAATTCTGTAAGTGCAATTTTGAGTATATACTACATCAACAATATGTGAAATAAGGGAAACCTTGGAAGAATTTTTTTTAATATAAAATGAATAATCGATGATGGCACAATAACCTTTACATCATTATATTTATAGGAACATAAAATTCAAGTGTACTAAATGTCGATTCCACCCCAAATTGCAGATTTACAGTAACAAGGAAACAGAGTTGAAAGAAATAGCATGTTTGCAAGACTTAATTAAAATGGAGAGGAGGACCAATTGCAGCAACATTCTGGGACAAATGGTATGTCGCAAATGCTGATAACTCAAATCAGTATGAACGAATGCCTTTACATAAAAAGAAATTAAATTTCTAATGGTCGACATACACACTGGTTGAGGACACAACAATTCACCCACCTAATTAGAATTTTGTAATGATATATTCATAATGATGACCTTGTGACTTAACTCACAACCCACATAATAATTATCCCATTAACCACATGTATAACTCATTAATGACAAATACTCAAGAGTCTAGACAAAGTGCATCATAATGACTAATATGGGGCTAACATTTGCCTCACCTTCAATGTTGGCCATCCCATTGAACACATAGGTGGACTACTAGTCTTCCTTGATGATGTCTTTGGTCCCTTTACTTGTGCAAGTATTACAAATAATGGAATTTGTTCAGTGTCCTTTGAACCTTTTCTTGATTTCTTTTGGGTTTTCATGTAATCCTATGTTTTCATATATCCTCCATATACAAGATTATCATGGACGATATCTATAAGCAATATATCCAAGGCCTTTGGACCACCCTTCCACAGGAGTTGAAGACCAAGATGGCCTGTTATGAAGAACACTTAATGGACCTAAGGGATGGGGTCATTGTTCAGCCTCCTTACAAGCATCAGCATTGCATGCATGGGTTCAATATCCCTTAAGCCAATTTCTGGCGGGATCTCATTAACTTTGAGTGGAAGTTGAGCACTGGATTCTATCAGAAGACATATTATGTTGACTTTTCCACAGATAGGAAACCGAGATACAGGAGTACATTACTTCAAAAGCACCTGGTATTATCAGGTACAAGGACAATTCTAATATTTGTTTAGAAGCCTCAATTCCCTGTCTATATTCTTCTGAAACCCAAAGTAGAGATACCAAGATTTATATATGAGAAAGGTCCTCAAACTTGGAGCTTACATCCTTTGGACATCCCCACAATCAGATACCAAGAGGATATCATCGTTCTTTTTTGTGCTCCTAGTGTACACGGGCACCAAGAGGCAAGCAAAGAGAAATACAATTACAGCTCCCAAATCTATCAAATCTTGAGGAGTTGTCTAGCCCCCACCAACAACACCCATATCAAGTTGCCAACTTCGATCTCGAGATGGTTTACGCAGAACTAATATGCAATCCATCTCCTTCTAATCCCAACAATGTGTCTCCTCTTCTAGATACAGATTCCTTTTTGAGACCAGCAGCAGTGCTTCAAGTCAGTCCTCTATCTTGAGTTTCTTCTCTTCAATCTTGGACAATAGGAGAGGTGCACATTTGACAATCAATACTTCAAAGGAGAAAAATCACCCACTACTACTTCAAGTGGTAGACACTTGGAGCTGTGAGGCTCTTTCCCTTGTACCGTCTTCCAATGCACTGCATTTCGCAATGCTTTTGAACCAATACAGCTTAGATCTTATAGTGGCTATGCTTTTGCTTTTTCTTTTATAGGAGTGGCCTTAGCAATCCCCTTTTGTATCGATACAATTGAACTAAGCAAATGCCATTGACCTACTTTTGGTCATTTGTTCGACCTTAATAAACGTAACTGACCTTATCTATCTAGAGACATTCATGCCCAAGTCTTTAATGTTCACTTCATGAGGGAGGTGCTAGGGGATTAAGAGGATCACCTCCTCCTTCCACATTGTCCTATAGCAAATAACCAATGAAGACTCAAATCACTTCAGACACAAATCCCATTACGTCAATGACCAGATCAACTCTAGGGCATCCTAGACAAAAACTCACTTTGTATAGATTACTACTCTCTAGATCTGCACCCCCACATTTTATCAACACTATCGTACTCAACAACCCAATTTAACTACTTTTGTGTTCATTTCTTAGACATTGATATAATTGTCTTACCTTATTTTACTAGCATCGGCGTATTTTCAAAGAAAATTTAATTAGCATTTGAAATTCATTGCAAGGCATCTATTGACATGGTCAATTTTGGAATTTGTATACTTCAAATAGTATTGAACAATATACTGAGAATATATGTAGACATGGAAAATAAGAGATTTTATTATATCATTGCACTTGGAAATGACATATAGTGGTGTTGTACATGTATCAAGCAAGTTTCATTAATCTTGTTCCTCTAACTCCAACTCGAAGGTGACACATGTCAAACTCCAAGGTAACTAAGGAAGCCATAAAAAAATCCTATCCACCAACTCCTCCAAGCTAGCAATCACTCCCATCCAAAGTTAGTGACCTTACCAAAGTCCTCAACTAACTAGAATACACATCAGTAAATTCACCCTCAAATTTTTACCAAGCTTGTTTCGCACAAGCTTTGTTCCACACGTGTGCTCTTGTCTTCCCTAGGGATTACAAGCACTAGCCATATTGCGTCACATAAGTACATGGCCTACAAGACAACTCTATTGCTAGCCTTCAAACTCTACATGTGCATCCTATTCTTTTAGTCCTCAAATCCTAGGTCTTCAATTGTTGTAGCAACATAAAAGAACCAAGCGCTCCATGGAACATGAAGATTACAATAAACAAGTCTCCTTCCAAGCAAGGTATCATACCAAGCTCAAAACTAAGCAAGCTAGGCTCTCCATCACAAACGAACAAGGCTGCAATAAGGAATTAGCTCTTTCTACATGTATTCTCTAGGGTTGGAGCCATCCTATTGTTTGAGTCCTCAAATCCTAGGTCTTCAACTGTTATAGCAAAATAAATAAAAAAACAAGAGCTCCATGGAACATGAAGATTACAATAAACAAGTCTTCTTCCAAGCAAGGTATCACAACAAGCTCAAAACTAAGCAAGCTAGGCTCTCCATGATCTTGCCCTAGCCACCATGCATCACAAAAGAACAAGGTTGCAAATTGCAATAAGGAATTAGCTCTTTCTACATGTCTTTTCTAGGGTTGGAGCCATAGCGCTACCTCCTCTTACTTCACTACTAAAACCACCACTTCTACAAGACAAACCATCAACTCCTCATGCACCATGTTCTCCTCTTAGGTTTTATTTCATACCACAAACCCTAACATCATCTCCCATCTCACAACAAAAAACTCTCCAAAAACATTCAAGTGTTCTCTCTTCTTCACGTCTTCTCCTAAGCTTACATCACAAACCCTAAGTATTGCCCCCTAAGGACTTCTCCAAGATAATTACAAAGATAGAATAAAGAGTACATCAATGATATGTTAGGACAAAGGCTCTCTCCTTCCTTTATATAGAATAGGTGAGGGAGGACAACATAAAACATGAACTTAGGTCCATACAAGTAACCGAAACACAACCACACATGGAGCGCTATATAAAAGAATGTTGACAACTGTCATACTAGGGATTTACAAAACCCCAAAGTGGTGTGCCCTCCAAGCATGATCCTCCTTGAATTCAACAACACTCCTTTATGATGTTGCAGTCTCCAACAAGTTGTTAGCCCAATGCTCCCTCTTCCATGGTGGTCCATTGTCCAAGTGTCCTCATGGTAGGTGTTTCTCCTCTAGCTATGTGCCACATGTCCTTGTGTGCCCATCAATGTCCTCAAAACTAGACTGGTCATCAAATAGATCAACTCCAAAAATGTGAATTGGATTGAAGCCAAAAAAAGGAAGAAGAAAAGAAAGCTAGATAAAAAAACCCAGTCAACCAAAAAATACATAAAATATTGAAATTTTGGAAAAACAAAACATATATATTCATGAGCATGCATATAAATCCAAACCATTATACACAAATATGCAAAGTTTCTCATATATATATATATAATATATATATATATATATTAGTAATATAGAGAGAGAGAGAGAGAGAGAGAGAGAGAGAGCAAGGGTGCATATAACCAAAATAGCATTAACTGCAATCCATATTTGAATCAAAAATGCATCAACAAAGAGGCTCTAAATAGCCTCTAGAGTCCAAAAAAAAGCATGCTACAACAAATAACTACATATCATCAAAATCATTTCCTATATTGGGATCCTCATCATCAATATCACTATCTAAGCATTAAAATAAGATAGAAAAAGTTTAATATGCCAAATCAGTCATTTTTCTTGAATAAAAGGTACATTTTTACAAGGGTTATGACAGAAAAGTTCAACAATAATATTGAGGCACATAGACAACTTGCTGATCTTGATTAAACGCTAGTTCCATTCCCTCACACATGAGAGAATCCAATGAAACATTGGAATCCTATCAATCATGAAATCCTAAAAACTATTAAGTCTATTAAATTTTGAATGGGATCTAAAATTCTACTTTCTCCATATGAAATCCAATGAGGTTGGAACCACACTCTCAAACATCCTGAAACAATTAATGTTAATGTTAAAAATTTAAGGATGAAAATGAAGGATAAAGGAGAACGCCACTTTTACTTATGATTAATTATGTAGCATTAGTAGGGCCCTAGAGTTGGGCATTAGGTTGCCCCACTCATAAATTATTTTTTTTGTTTATAAATTTGAGTTTTGTGGGCCCTTAGTCGTGTCATACATATCATATAGAATAGATTGATTTCATACCCGTTTTGCCTCCAAATCAATCAAAAAGACCAATTCCACCACTTCCAATCTGGTTCTAATCACACTGGTACCTAATGCTCCTCAACATGTAAGTTCAAGTCCACAACCAACCTCCATGAAGTATGCCCCTCAACCCAAGCATCCTCAATCTAAGTGTCCAACCTCTAAGGCGTATGTCACATGGTCCCTTCCTCTTAGGGTTAAGTTCCCTCCTCCAATTGCCTAACACTTCTCATAGGTAGGTATTTCCCTTAATCAAGTGACCAACTCGCCCATTCTATGGATCCAATGGTTTAGTCATCATCCTAACTTAGGATAGCGTTCTCCTCAATAAGTGCGAGGAGGCGTTGGCACTCTAACCAAGGTGAAGCATCAATCTAAATTGAACTATGCATATGTCCCATCAAGCATCTCCAAGGGACTATGAGACCTAGAACTCATCTAGCTAGGAAAAAACAATTTTGGAGTAACCCCAAAAGCTAGCACTTCACTCAACTAAGTAGGGTTTACCTAATGTTGCAACCTTGACCTTGTTCCTCCCTTTCCTTGTTGTATCTCATTTGTATTTGCATCTTGAAATATCTTGTAAAATTGTTTTGCCATTTTCTAAGAACTACTTGACTAACTCCCATTTTCTCCTTCTTGTTGAATTTTGTAACTAAGGTCGGTCTTCATAACGTATAATTGGCCACTTGATGTATTTATATTGATTATTATAAAGCATATTTAAATGCTAGAGTCAAAAGAAATATTTGTTTTCAGTCAAAGTCCCATTACGACTTCTAAGAGAAAATAATTTGAATTTTGAAATTGAAATTTTTTTTGGCTCCAAGTTTGTCAAGACGACCCAGGGCAAAGGACACACCCATTCAACCCAACAAATCACTACATAAAGGCAGCTCAAATGCATTCTCTTGGCACTACTTTGCACTTCCTCAAGAAG
This sequence comes from Pinus taeda, assembly GCA_000404065.3. NCBI lineage: Eukaryota > Viridiplantae > Streptophyta > Pinopsida > Pinales > Pinaceae > Pinus > Pinus taeda. The sequence goes on from APFE031437575.1 coordinate 100,370, forward strand.
ACATTTTTTTGGGCATCTCAACAAAGATCAAGAAGGACAAGGAGGAAGAAAAAGAAGGTGAATTGAATCTCTTTCTCTCTCTCTCAAACTCGCACATGTGGATAGTTTCATTCTCTTCTGAATCACAGATTTTTTGGGCAGTTTTGTTGCAGGGAAGCTGAAATTATAGGAAATTGCAGGGGCCGAAATTCTAGGGTAAATGGCAATTGCATGAGGGCCAAAATTCTGGATCAAAATGGGAGGCATGACATCGAGGGGTTGACCAGGTTTGACCATAGGTCTAGGTGTGTCTCTTGTTGAACAAAAGAATTTCTCTATTGAAAAGGTTGTTGAGTTTTTCCCCTTGGTGGGTTTTCCTACGATAAATCTTGTCTTCTCTTTGTGCATTGTGATCTCTATTGTTCCACTTTTATTGTATGTTTAATTACTGAAGTATAAATACTTAATTATATATTGGAATCATTTAAAAGAAGATATACATCAAAAGTAATTATTAGCATTTCAAAAATATTGTGCTAATCTCTATTGCACTTAGAAAATCAACATGGTATTAGAGCTTTGGTGAAGGAAGGAACATTGAGATCACCTTTGAAGAAACCCTACATTGAGATCACTATTGTGAAGTCCTTAATTTGCATCCATGGCTTCTTCTATGAAATTTGAGAACAATTTGGAAGGAACCTCGAACTTTAGAGCTTGGAAACTTAGGATTGACCTTATTCTTGCAAAGAACCAAGTCTTGGATATTGTGAGAGGGAACGTTGTAGAACCAGCAAATGTTGCAGGAAAGGAGTAGTTTAAGGAGGATGGCATCACTACCATGAGTCTTAGTGGACTCCATCAAAGATCATCTCATCCCCTATATTGCAAAGCTTGATACTGCCAAGAAAATGTGTGATGCCCTAACAAATCTATTTACTATCAAGAATGTTGGTCAAGCCATGAGCTTGAAGAATGAACTTCGTGATGTAATGATAATGAACGATGACACCGTAGCTTCATATTTCATAAGGATTTCTCAAATAAAAGACCAAATTAAAGTAATTGGAGAAATAGCAAGAAGGAAACTCCCTCGTTTGAAGAATTATGGGCCTCTTGTCTTCAAGAAGAATCAAGGCTTATATTAAAAGATAGAAAGAAAGAAGCTTCTCAAGCACTTGCGGCTCGCTTCAAGAAAGAAGCTTGGTTCTAAAACAAGAAGTCAAGAAGGAGGTCATCTCCTTCCCAAAGCAATATGGACATTTCAAAGATTCAATGTTATGGTTGTTAGAAATTTGGACACTTTAAGAGAAATTGTCCTGAGATGGCTAACAACAAAAAGAGAAAAGGAAAAAAACATGCTTCTGCGACTGATGTTGAAGATGAGCATCCAAAGAAGGCTAACGGTGACAAGGATTTCTTTTACTTTTCTACTCTAACAGGTTCTATTGCAAAAGACAATGATATGTGGTTGGTAGATAGTGGTGCATCAATACATATGACAGGATATCGTGGAAACCATACTAGCATGACAGAAAAGAGGTTGTCCCAAAGGGTAGAGCTTGAAGACAAACACAGCTATGCAGTCAAAGGAGTTGGAAAGGCATCCATTGAGCTAGAATCTGGTAACAATATGCATCTCAACAATGTTCTATATGTACCAAGTTTGAAAAAGAATTTAATCTCTATTTAATGTTTAGCAGATAAAGAAGATAGAGTAGCTTTTGGGGATGGCAAAGTACTTGTATGGTCCAAGGGCTCTACTATAGATGATCCTAGGGTTATTGGGATTCATGAAGGAAGATTGTATAGGCTTGTGAATCAACTAGCTCAAGCCCTAGCACATGATGAAATCAATCCAAGTGAGCTATGGCATAGAAGATATGGTCGCCTTCACTATAGAGCATTCCCTGAAATGCATCAAATAGTTTCAGGTGTCCCTGAATTGTAGATTGATCATGAAGGTGTTTGTAAAGGTTGTGAACTTGAAAAGAACATCAAGAAACCATTTACAAGTAATGGGAATGGATCTAAAGAAGTTTTAGATTTGATTCACTTTGATGTATGTGGTTTGATGCCTGTGAGATTGCTTGGAGGTTCACTGTACTATGTGACATTTATTGATGAATTCTCTCTATTAAGTCTTCATAAGGTTTTACGAATTCAAAATTGAAGTGGAAAACTTGACAAGTAAGAAGATCAAGATCTTGAGATCTGACAATGGAGGAGAGTACACCTTGAAATAACTTGTTGCTTTCTGTAAAAAAGCTAGGATTAAGAGGAAGTTGATTGTCCCCTATAATCCACAACAGAATGGGGTAGCAAAACAAAAGAACAGGTCCATTGAAGAATCTGTCAAGGCCATGATGCATGATCAAGATTTGCCGACGTTCTTATGGGGAGAAGCATCATTGACAGTTCTATATATTCAAAATAGAAGTCCTCACCGAATCTTGGAAGATATGACTCTTGAAGAAGCGTTCTCTAGACGAAAGCCAAAGGTTGGCCATATGAGAATCTTTTTCCCAGTCTACATTCATGTTCCTAAGCATAAAAGGAACAAGCTTGAACCTTCATGAAAGAAAGGCATATTTGTTGGTTACAGTGAATCATCAAAAGCCTATAGAGTCTACATTATAGAGCAACGAAGGATTAAGGTCAGTCAGGATGTCACTTTCAATGAGAAAGTTGCATATTGGAAGCCTAAGGAAGTCTCCATGGATTCCTATGATGAAGTAAAGCAGGAAGCTTCGAAGGAAGAGCATTCAAGTCTTCTAGAATGTACTAAAGAGCCAGAAGGGCCTTGTCAACCAATGGAACCAATTGTTATTCCAAAAATTAGAAAGAGACCAACATGTTTGTTGGTTACAGTGAATCATCAAAGGCCTATAGAGTCTACATTATAGAGGGACGAAGGATTAAGGTCAGTCACGATGTCACTTTCAATGAGAAAGTTGCATATTGGAAGTCTAAGGAAGTCTCCATGGATTCCTATGATGAAGTAAAGCAGGAGGCTTCGAAGGAAGAGCATTCAAGTTCTATAGAATGTCCTAAAGAGCCAGAAGGTCCTTGTCAACCAATGGAACCAGTTGTTACTCCAAAAAATAGAAAGAGACCAACATGTGGCTTAGATCTACATTAGAAGGAGGACATATAGCTCCTAATGACACATCTAGAGAAATTAAGAAGCCTAGAAGGTTTTCTAGCTATCCAACTCTAATGACTAATCTTATTGATGTAGACCCTTCCACTTATGAAGACGCAACTAACCAAGTATGGAAGGAAGCTATGAATGGAGAATACCAATTAATAATGAAGAACGATGTCTGGGAGATTGTGCCAAGGCCGGAAGGGAAGTCAATGGTGACTTCCGAGTGGATATACAAGATCAAGCATGCTGCAAATGGAAATATTGAAAAGTCCAAGGCGCGATTCGTGGCTAGAGGGTTCTCCCAGAAAGAGGGAGAAGATTATGATGAGGCCTTTGCTCCTGTTGCCAGGTACACCCCCATTAGATCCATTATTTCTCTTGTTGATTCGTTGTGATGGAATCTACATCAAATGGATGTGAAGACTGCTTTCCTCAATGGTGTAATTCAAGAAGAGGTGTACATAGAGTAGCCTCAAGGTTTTGAGGTGCATGGAAAAGAATCTCATGTTTGCAGGCTAAAGAAGGCCTTGTATGGATTCAAGCAAGCTCCAAGAGCTTCCTATGTTCGAATTGATAGTTATATGACGAGACTGGGATTTACCAAGAGCGATGTCCATCCAAACCTTTATTTTAAGGTTGCAAAGAATGCACCTGTGATCCTATTATTATATGTTGATGATTTATTTTTTATGGGTGTTGAGCCTCTCATCATTTAGTGAAAAAACAGTTGGCTTCTGAATTTGATATGAAGGATTTTGGTTTGATGCATTATTACTTGGGACTGTAAGTATGGCAGAAACCTATCGAAGTCTTCCTTGGACAAGGAACATACGTTATTGAGATTCTTCAGAAGTTTAGCATGATGGTGTAACAACCAAAAGTCGTATACGCAGTGGAAATCTTTAAAATACTTCAAAGACATAAATATCCATTATAAGACATGTAACTGTATATTGAATTGATGTAAGATATGAGATGATTACAAATGAGAATGAGGGTATGCTTGTATACCCTAGGCAGGTGCCCTTTCATGAATGGCCATGTCTCTAAGACATGCCTCTTCATTACTAACTAACTAACCATTAGTTAATTAATTATTATTTATTATTATTATATTTATATTTATATTTATTATTTTTATATGAATTATATTCATACCATTGCCTCTCTCTTCAAGAAGCTTTGTCCTTAAATCTTATTGAGAATATCTTCTCCTCTCTGAACTTTCATCTTCATCGATACAAGATGATATGATGCTTTGAGTGATGGACAAAATTATCGTAATAAGAACAGATCAGACCATCCTACATTAATCTTCTGTGGAATCCTCTGGTCTCTAAAAATTTGTGATGAATAGTTATTGTAGGACTGGATTCTGCAAACTTCAGTATTCTTGGTAACATAAATTTGCCGTTTATGTTATGAGTGATACTGGTACATAGATTGATTGGAAAGTCTGCTCTTGTGATTCGGATGTTGATAAATAGTTCTTCTGGTTGGACTTTCCCTTATCATGTTAGTGGTTGTTTTCTGATTTCCTTCAGGCGTTGTTGTTGTTGAGTTGACTACTGAATCATCATTTGGAATGTCCGTCGTTTGAACTACAACTTCTGCTTGTGTCTTCACTTTAGTAATTTTATCCTCTACTTGAGTTACGATTTTGACTGGATCGGTATTTGCTTCTTTATCTTCAACTTGGACTGAAACGACTGGAGACTTCGATACTACTCCTTGAAGTTGTTCTAACTTGTAATTTAGTGATTTATTGTCACTTTTAAGGTTCTTTATTTGCGTAAGTAAGACTTGGTTATGATTCCTTAGACGTGAAAGTTCGCCCTTTTTTGAATCGTTGACTTTGTCCTTAGTATCTTTCTCTTTATCTTTTAAAATTTTTATTTGCTCTAATAATTTTTGATTAAGGGTTTTTAGGCACAAATTTTCTTTTTCTTATTCTAATAGATTCTCCTTCAGTTCCTTATCAGAACTTTCTTTTTCTTGTTTGTCTTTGTTTCTTAACCTTAAACCTTTTTATCTGTGAAAGTAATTTCTCATTGTGGTCCCTTAGACGCCAAATTTCTTCGTTGCTTTCTGTTGATTTTTCATGAAACCGATCTTCAAGATCTTTATATTTCTTCTCTGATGCTTCATTCTTTTGTTCAATTTTGTGATTTCTTCCTTTAATCATTTTATTTGCATCTACTCATTGTCTTGATGTTCTTCTGTACTAAATAATCTTCCACACCTTGGACAACGTAAATTGCACCTTTTTTTTAATATATCCAATTTTGTCCAAACAACTTGGACATTTATTCCAAAATAGTGATTGTGGTGTGGGACTCATCTTGACTGCTTCCTTCATTATTTTTTAATTAGGCTCCATTTTTCTTGACTTGATAACCTTCCTTGGTAATTTAATTTTTTATTTTTTATTTATTTATAATTTTTTTTTGTTTCTCAACAATTGTTTTTTTCTTAAACTCTCTTCTCTTTTTATTTTATATTTTTTTAACTTTCTTTTTCTTTTTTTAACTTTATTTGTTTTATTTTTAATTTTTATAAACTTTCTTTATTATTTATAATCTTTTTTTTTTCTTTTTGAAAAGTTACAACCCTAGTGAAACGTGGCTATTCACCTCTTTGGGGTATAATATAAAATAAATGTCCACTTATGTGCCTTTGACTCGGTTAATTTTCTCCCCATAAAGGGTAAAACTTACCATTCACATAAAGAGAATTTCTATTCCTTTTGTTCTTCTTTTACCTTGAAAATACCATAGGAAATTACCATGGGTTGCTAAAACCACGAGCTAGTAAACCACTTAGTGAAGAAACAAAAAATCTTATCTACTCTTCCTTCTCTTACGTATAGTTTTAAAGATATTTGGAAAAATTCTCTTTTGACTTTATCATGCACTTTTTATCAATAATGTAGAACATTTTTATATATATGAATGTTCTCCTTCAAAATTTACATCGAACTATAATTTTTTTTACAAGAATCATTGAATGTCAATGGCCAAGGCCCTTTTTTTTTTGGGCGGGTGGGGTGGGGGGTGTGGAGGAGGAGGGGGCCAAAGGCCTAAATGGCGAATATGGAGAATCTCCAAACTCTAAGCGAAACGCTTCAATTACACAACAAGGTTGACGAGAGGTTGATGGCCAAAGGCCTCGTGATCAGCCAACGTGGCTCTAATACCAATGTTACGAACAAAATTTGTCTACTCAGACGAATGCTTCGATACCAATGTAACGACCAAAAGTCGTATACGTAGCAGAAATCTTTAAAATACTTCAAAGACGTAAATGTCCAATAGATATGAGATGATTACAAATGAGAATGAGGGCCTACTTATATACCCTAGGCAAGTGCCCTCTCATGAATGGTCATGTCCCTAAGACATGCCTCTTCATTACTAGCTAACTAACCATTAGTTAATTAATTATTATTTATGAGTATTATATTTATATTTATTATTTTTATATGAATTATATTAATAACAGATGGATTGCAAATCCATCGCTACTCCCATGGTGACTAACTTGAAAAAGTTAAGAGGCTCTGAATCCAATTTGGTAGATCCATATATGTATCGGTGATTGATTGGTTCATTATGTATTTGGTTAACACTAGGCCAGGCATTTTCTTTGTTGTGAACACCTTTAGCTAGTTCCAAGTTGAACCAAGACCTAAGAATTGGATTGCAGCGAAGCACATTTTCAGATATCTACGTGGTACTGTGAATTATGGCTTGAAATATGTAGCAAACAAGCATGTATAACTTAAGCGATATACAGATGTTGATTGGGTAGGAAATATTGATGATAGGAAGAGTACTTCAGGGATATGCTTTAGCTTGGGCTCTGCTATGATATCTTGAATGAACAAGAAGCAGAAATTTGTCACACTCAACAGTACAGAAGCAGAATGTATTGCAACAAAGGAAGCATGCATTGGAAACACTAAGAGGGGAGTGAATCAGTATTTCTCTTCAAATAGTATTTTTAACTTCTCGGGGCATTAATTATCATTAAAATTAGATCAACATAATTCAACAACACATGAACAATAAACAACATCATTCAACAATGCACAAACATCAAGACAATAGACAATAGATCTTTAGGTGGAAACCTTTCTGGGAGACAAACCATCAAATTCTTCTTACTATTTGTCTTCAATAAAATGTACATCAATATTTTCAACTTCAATTGTGGGAGGCTCCAACACCCTGGTTTACAAGCTCCAACCTGAAGGACGCTCCAATACCATGATTTACTAGCTCCAACTGGAAGGATGCTCTAATGACCTAGTTTACAGGCTCCAACCCAAAGGATGCTCCAACACCCTGTTTACCAGCTCCAACTAGAAGGACGCTCCAATGCCCTGTGTAGGCTTCAACCTGCCCTAGCACCACTTTGTCGCCCTAAATTGTTCTCAGGCTACGACCTGAAGGAGACTCCACTCCCCTGCCTTGCACCACCCTGCAACCCTAATTAGCTGGCAGACCATGTTTCACAATTTTCAGACTGGACCCACTTGTGCAAAATATCAGTGATACAAAACAACTGCAATACGAGCTTTAATCAATTAAATCTGCTTCAATCAAATTTGCTTCTGCACCAAAACCTAGTTGATCAACTCTGTCTTCTCTCTGCTCTTCGTTAACAATCTTCTCTACTCGTTAAGTTGTCAAGTCATCTACCTATCATCAAGCCTTCAGCTAACATTACCCTAGTTCAACAAGCACTGTACAGCGTAGCATTAGCGTGATTTGCTTCTGCACCAAACATCAAACTCTACAACAATCAAATATGCTTATGCTCAGGATCTCCACATCAATATATTGTTAGTCCTACAATCATACAATCTATAACCTATACCATACAGCCTGCAACTACAATCACTGTCATTGTCACAAGGTCATCAGCTTCTATACAAACTCTAGCAGCATAAGTAACTCTGTTAGGTCCACTAGCAATTTTAGCAACATCAGCTCTCCATATACATTCACGCACATCTCAAATCCACCCTCTGTGCAACCATGCTACAAATCAACATATATATACAACCCCTATCTCAATAGCAAGAATAATATGATCAATAATGTATTTTCAGTCATACCCTGACAATATGAGTATGCTCTCCATAATGCATTCTTTAACTATAAAGAAAACCCTAATTACTTCAACTCAAGCATAAAACATAATTTGGTCACTGTGATTTTGGCATATATATCAATATGACATCCTTTCACAAGTTCTATCATAATGATGCCAATACACTGTTTTTCAATGCCTCCTAACTCAATACATGCAAGACACATCAATTCTTATCAAGGTCATAGCCATATATCTATAGCAGATCACAGTGGCAGCATACAAGAATAGACTTTAACTCAACTCTCATCAAGGTCATTTAGTTAGCAGCAATACATTACTTCAATCAAGGCAATTCATCAATTAATATTCTGGCATCAATACCTCTGCCAAACCCTAATGGAAGTGTACTCACATACAATATCACATGGGCTTCTATTTCTCACTCTTCAACTCACATGTATAAGATATGATTCAATAGTATTATTAGAATAGCAAAGCCTTTGCTACATACTCTCCATAGGGACAGTGATCTTTAGATCCACCTTATGCATATATTCATTCAACCTTCCAAGTTTCAATAGCGCAATTCAACCTTCATCAATAGGAGACCTATGGCAGTAATTGTCCTCAAGACTATAATGATATAAACAGCAGCATATGCAAGACTTTTACAGAGAATACATCAGCTATGTACCAAAAACTCTAACTTAGCTAGTGGAAGCAACTCAATTCAAAGTCATTACAGCTCCATAAATCCCAGCAGTCAGTACATTTATCCCAAGCAAATGTATGCGATCTTCAAACAATATAGTCAACATAAAATTGCACCAAAACGAAGACTCTGATTATGCCTTACACATCAATGCAGAGGACAAGACATTACAACACATAAAAGCACATTGCATCATATTCGATCCCTAATGTACTCACTCACAGGTTAAATTCTCCATGCACATGTTGATACACACAGGGGACCATGAGTTATACGCATAACCTAAGTTACCAGAAACGCTTGAAGAATTTGCCGGAAATGCGGATCTTCGTTTCTGAATCGGAAACGGATACGATCCTTGTCCGAAACGCTATAAAAACGTTTTTGTGCCGTTTCAAAAAATCGGAAACTTCGGAATTGGAATTGGATACGTTTCCAAGGTTTTAAATTTTTTTGGATCTGTTTTCGGACTTCTAGAAACAGATCCACAAAAATTGTGATAGGAATCCACCCTTAAAATGATAAAAAGCATGAAAATTTCTATAGCCACAAATAAATAATCAAAATGAAGAAATCAGATTTGCAAATAAACTCACTATAAACACAATCTCATAACGTCTCTTCTAAGTCTTTAGAAACAACAACACTCGATATATTTATCAGAGATTATTACTACTCAGAAAAAGATAGATGTTCAAAAATGCAAATAGAAGAGTTTGATGAATGTCTTCATAAAGAGATTTATTTGAGCGATTAATTTTCAGTTTGGTTAATGGTTTATTAATTGTCATTGATTTTGCTCTTGATTTCATAAATCCCTCTAATATAACAAATCTTCTCTAGCCAATCTTTGGCCTGCATATAGTTAAGAGACCAAGTTGACGTTGAGAAGATTGAAATGTTCAAATAAGTCTTGACGGAATATCCCAATGAACCCATGGGCCTTTTAAATGCTATGCAAGGAAGATAGATACCATCTGCCATGCATGACACGTTCTTTGAAGGAGTTCGACCCAAAAGCACAAAGGCTGTAGCATTTCTGATTACATTACTAATGATGATGATAATATGTTGAATGTTATAATAATCACTATTGATGATGACAATGTTTATGCTTAATTGATGATGATGATTTGTTTATGTTGAATTCATGATGATGATTATGTATTTTTAGATATAGAATCTAGATTCTAAAAGATGAATGGCAATGTGAAATTCTTGTATATATATTATATATATACAGTTTCCTTGCTGTATCGTATCCAGAATTTTTGAAATTTTTCCATATCCGTTTCAAACCCCATATTTGTATCTGTTTCAATGCAACTTAGCGCATAAGCATCTCAATAAATGCTCCAACTTAAACCGTCCACACGTGAATAGGAACTCAACCTTTGCCAATCATGGATACGACATAATTGATTTATAATCCATTGTACAATTGGTTACAAACTTCGATTGTGATCAAACTTCGAGTGAGAACAACAAACAAAAACAAAACCATACATTCAACAAAGCTAAAGTGTAAAGCGCTTGTTGCAACCGTCTCAAGAGATTACCCATCCACATAAGGACAACACCACATCGTATGCCAAAATTGTAAACGAACAGCAAGAACAATTATGTTATTTTAGAACATAACAGTCTTCAATCAAAATTGTATTTCTGCCTCAGATTTGTCAACAAAACACCAGCCTCGATCTGCCCATAGACTTTCATTTAGATGTTTGAGATACACGGTCATGGTTCTTCTATGTCGCTCTAGAATTAATTCACATTTGCTCACTTGTTTAATAGTTGTTCCATGTTGTTGTTGAATCAAACTTGCCACCAACTACGATCCACGCGAGAATACTCCAAAATGTTTGTTTTTGGTTTAGCATATAACCCCAGATTAGCCTCACAGATAAATAAAACTTAATCAACATTTGTTGCTCCAAAACTTTCAATGTGAATGCTTACTTAATCAGCCCTGTGAACATCAAAGACTTCAGATTGAAATACTAACCACAGTCGCACTGGATTTGATGCATAGAATTCAAAGCACATGTTGTATAAGCCTTCAATTGTTTAATAGTCCTCAGATATTCCAGCGATTAGGGCAATGAAATTAGTCAAAAGGTCATAGATATAATCTAGGAGAGGCCACATATATTAACCCTTAAGTCCACCTTGAATTTCCTTCAGTTACTGTGAACACCAATACTTGCATAGGGAGAATGATACACGTCACAGTTGTGAGCTAGAAGAACGATGAAAATGTTTCAAACTTTCAAATCATGCCCTGTGCCAAACTAGTGAATCCCTTAAAATCACAATTATAGCCCAAAATCCCATACAAAATACTTCCTTGTCAGATACTCAATTTCCTCCATAAGGTCGCAGGTTGACTTGCCAAAGATGAGCATTAGATTCATGCTTTGATGAGAAGAATTGAGGCCTTTATATAGTGTTGAGAAGACATTATTCGAGGGAGTCGATTTACATTTTAGGAGGGAAATTGAAATGAAATTCAAATTTTAAATTGTTTGGACCTTCCACAAGAGGTTTTTGCCATGATTAAATTTTTTAATTTAATTCATAACAAAGGATCTTATGATTTTGGGCTTTATTTGAGCCAAAGAAAAGTTGTCACATCATCAACTAGGTTGGGGATTTTGACCACAATTTGGGTGCATCATCCTTGAACAAACATATCTCTCAAACTGTGAGGGCTCTCATGGCGTGCCATATACCATCGGAATGCACACCGAGAAGCATCGAATGATGGTGTTATTAGAAGCAACCTAACTGATCTTTGTCCTCAAAAATTCAAACAATTGCGATGCTTCTAGGGTTTTTTAGGGCTTCTTCTTTTGGAGCTTCCAACTGATGCAATCCAAACAAATATTTAGAGTGTTCAAATACCAAAGTTGACATCAATGACAACGCCATTCAACAGCATGTACAAAAGCAGTGTGGCTTCGAAAGTTGTTTGCAGGATTGTTCGACCATGAGTTGGAACCGACCGTGATACACTGTAATAATCAAAGTTGTGTGAAGCTTTCAGAGAATCTCATGTTCCATGACAGGGCGAAGCATATTGAGATCAAGTACCACTACATCCATGAGCGATAAGGCTCAAGTACATTTCCACTGATGAGCAAACAACTGATATTTTGACAAAGTCATTGCCTAGAGAGAAGTTCGTGTACATTAGAGACAAGTTGGGGTTTGTGGACATTACCCCTCTTGTTGACAAGGAGTGTTGATTTAATATTAGCACAAATGGACATTCTCTCGATGGGAAGAATAGTCTGAGAGGCCCAGAGTGCTCACCAGGTAGGGTAGAGTGAGTGCCTCTCAGAGGAGACTCGATTACTCACCAAGAAGGGTTGAGTAAGGTATGGACCCAATCACACACCAGGGAAGGGTGTAGTGAGGTCTGTCAGTATTTTGTCAGTATTTGGACTTGATCACACACCAAGGGTGTAGTGAGGTTCATTGGCATCTGGACCCAATCACACACCAGGTAGGGTGTAGTGAGGTCCTTTAGCATCTAGACTCAATCACCAACCAAGGAATGATTGAGTGAGGTCTTGGCCCAGAGTGCTCACTAGGATGGGTGAGTGAGTGCTTGCTAGTTGAGATCTTAACATTTTGGCCTAATGCGAGGCCTTGGGATTTGAGGACCGATCACTCTAGAGGAGTGAGCCTGATATGCTGATGATATGTCATGGGTTTGGTACCACCTCAGATATGGCCACTAGTGGATGATGATGGTAGATGATGATTTGATATAATCTTTTCTTAGAGAAATTTGTCAACTTGAGAACATCTGATAGTCATTATGAATACCTCCCTAGTTAAGAGGGAGTGTTGAATTTTGTAACTATGGTCTGTCTTCATAATGTATATTTGGCCACTTGATGTATTTATATTGATTATTGTAAAGCATATTAAATGCATGAATCAAAAGAAAAATATGTATTGAGTCAAAGTCCCATTGCAAGTTTTAAAAGAAGAAAATTTGAATTTTGAAACTGAAATTTTTTTTTGGCTCCAAGTTTGTCAAGTCAGTCTCCCTCCAAGTCGAAGTGGCCCAGGACAAAGGACACACCCATTCGACCCAACAGATCACCATATAAAGGCAACTTGACCTCATTCTCTTGCACCAATTCACACTTCCTCAAGAAGACAGTGTCTGGGCATCTCACCGAAGACAAAGAAGGACAAGGAGGACGAAAAAGAAGACGAATTGCATCTCTCTTTGCCTCTCTCAAACTCGCACATGTGGATAGTTTCTCTCTCTTCTGGATCGCAGATTTTCTAGGCAATTCTATTGCAAGGGGCTGAAATTTTGGGAAATTGCAAGGGCAGAAATTCTCAGGTAACTAGTAGTTGCAAGAGGGCTGAAATTTTGGATCAGATCAGGCAAAGCGAAGTGTTGGATCAGATTGGAAGGCTTGATAGAGAGGTTGACCAGGTTTGACCACAGGTCTAAATGTGCCTCTTGTTGGACAAAAGAATTTCTCTATTGCAAAGGTTGTTGGGTTTTTCCCCTTGGTGGGTTTTCCCAAGGTAAATCTTGTCTTCTCTTTGCGCATTATGATCTTTATTGTTCTATTGTTCTTGTATGGTTGAATTTCTGAAATATAATTGTTGAATGATATATTGGAATAATTTTAAAATATATCTACATCAATGGTAATTATCAGTATTTCAAAAATATTGTGTTAATCTCTATTGCACTTAGAAAATCAGCACTTCTAACTCCAACTCTACTTTCTCTTCCTCATCCTCATTATCCTCTAATTAAAGTAAGAATGAGTCTAAAATGGGACACACATGAAAAAATGTTGTGAGATGCAATTCAAAAACCAATAGAATTTCAAGAAATTAGGTCAATGATAATCGTTGAGTTGGAACTATAAAAGTCAAAGATGATTACGTGTCATATTTATATTTGGCAAATATAAATATGACACGTAATCATATAAATCTCACCTTGTCAGTTGGGGCTATCTCAGGTGGTTGCGCGGAATGATTGTTATCTTCCCCACCCAAGTTCAAATCCTCGCTAGTGACATGATGAGCTATAATGTCTTGATATGTAATGGCTTTGCACCTATATATATATATATATATAAACCTCACCTTGGATAAAATTTTGGTAATATCATCTCAAGATATGATGAATATTATTCTTGAAATACTAAATAGAGTATAAATCAAATCATAATGGAATTAAATGATGAAAAAGTCAGCATTGGAAATCGATTGACAAGGGTCCAAAGAATGAAAAAAACTGTACAAGTCAAGAAAAATCAGCAAAACATCTGCAAAATTGAAATAAATTACAAAAATATTCATTATTTTCAATTGTTTAAGCACCTAAAGTATCCACAACATTAAATAAATGCATTTCCACATAAGTATGAAAAGAAAATTTATATATAAGATGTATAAGAAGTCTAGTGCTACATCACATATCAACAGTGAATCATGTTTTCAATCTCGAATCCAAACTCAGCCTTAAGAGTTCAAATACCAACAAAAAATATAATAAATGCATCTCATCATCATGAGTCATGTACAATCGCATCATCATGAGTCATGTACAATCGGATTAGGTACATAAACTAATGAGTTCCTCTGCCCCTTTTACAGGAAAAGGTAATGGTTTTTCCTTTTGAGAAAGAAAGCCCTAGGTTGGACTTAGACTTTCACGTCTTATAGAATAAGAAATAGATTGGGAAGATGAAGGGTCAAGGTGTAATTATAAAAGTAAGAGGGAGGAGAGATCAAGGAGTTCTTCTTCTCAATTCTTATGCTTCTAGTTTTTCTCTCTTCTATTACTTTCTCATACATCTCTCTCTCTCACTTAGAAAATTCAAATTGGAAAAAGGATTGGTGACAAAACCCAAAGAGGTTCAAACCTTATGAATGGTTAAGAGCTGTGAGTGACATCTTACGTGAAAGGAAATGAATGTGTTGCAACACATTTTCTTTGGACTAGATGGATCTAAGGACTAGGAATGGTCCTAGTTGTGTGTGGCACATAAAGCACTGAAGAGGGGAGGGTCGAGGGACTACAGAGATCAGAGGACTGCCTTGTGCTACGCCGACCTGCATGGTCTTTTTGTGAATGTGAGCCTGGTTAAATATGGAAAGGCTGATCACTAAGTTTTCCTCTGTGTGTGTGCATGAAGGAGAATGGCCTTCACTTTTGGTGTTAAAACCAGGTCTGAATCTGAGTGTGTGAAATACCTATGAGTAAAGTTCTCCTCAAGGCATCAAGATCTAGCATGGGAGTGGCCAGCTGTGAGAAAAATTGCAGCACAACTGAGCCTATGGTGGGGTGGAATCTGGCTCAACCTACTTCAATGTCCAGTATTATTTTGGCTACAATAGATACATATTTATTTGTGTTAATGATATTTCTGTCATAAATGGTTTAGTGACATGCATGATTATTTAATTTCTCTTTTCAGAGAGTTCATATGTACATGCTTTGACCCTCCGTCAAATTTATCATGGTTGTAGTTGTTATACTATTTGGTTGTAGCTTTTTATATGTATCAAATTTTGTAACAACATTGGTTGCGTAAGATGGGTTTCCTAAATTCTTCTTTAAACAGGTCATGTTGGCATTTCTACAATAACTTTTCTTTTAGGAGGTTCCAGAAGCTTAAACTTGGACCATAGTGAGGGGAAATCCCATTGATCCTCTAGTCCAATTTTCAGATATTGGGTAGCGAAATTTTAGGAAATATCATCAGAGAAAGTTGGGCTTCCTAAATGCATCTTTAAACAGGTAATATTGGCATTTCCACTATTACTTTTCTTTTGGGAGGTTCAAAAGTTGAAACTTGCACCATATTGAAGGGAAATCTTGTTGATCATCTAGTCCAACTTTCAGATCTTGGGTTGTGCTATTTTAGGAGATATGATTAGATGAAGTTGAGCTTCCTGCATGCTCCTAAAATCATGCATCAAACAAGTCATGTTGACATTTTTAATATAACTTTTCTTCTGGGAAGTTCCTCAAGTTGAAACTCGGACCATAGTGAGGGGAAATCCCGTTGATCATCTGGCCCAACTTTCAGATCTTGAGTTGTGATATTTTAGGAGATATAATCAAAGGAAGTTGAGCTTCCTAGATGCTTCTAAAATCATGCATCAAATAAGTCATGTTAGCATTTTTGCTATAGCTTTTCAGCTGAGAGGTTCCAAAGGTTGAAACTTGGACCATAGAGAGGGGAGCTCCCACTGATCATCTGTTTCAGTTTTCAAAACAGGTACCGTAATAATTTAAGAGAATTTCTCTAAGGAAGTTGCTATATTAGTTTGCATGCAAAGTGTTTGAAGAAATGTCTCAATGGTTTAATGATTCTTTGCATTCAAACTATTAGTTAAAATGCCTCAAAGACAGAAATCAAAAGTTGCATGATTGAGTGGTATATTTTAGTTAGTATGTTACAAGTTGAATCAGAGCAATGTTTCTTATTTGATTTCATACAAATGTTTGGCAAAACGTCTACAATAAAAAGACTACGTAATTCGTTATATACAAAGTATTTGAAGAATTGTTTACATGTAAAATGTTTGACAAGTCACAAAACATATGAGAGATGAAAATCAAGTTTTTGCAAGTGTGGTTAGGATAAATTTAGTAGGGCTATGTGAAAAAATCGTATCAGAACTCATTGCCAGCTTAGTAAAATGAAAAAGAAAATTTTTGTTACCTCATAACCTCTGCAATTCATTGAGTGAATTGGACATGTGACAATATGCCCCTTGCTCCACCTCCAGATGTTGAAACACTAACCCAAGAAGCCTAGGTATTGGCTTGTTTGATGATGTGCCCAGATGGACCCAGGATGTCCCCAGGCTGGCCTTGACCCTATTTTATGGATGTTGCCTTGTTTCAAAACCCAAATGATGATGGAGATCATTGAGATGACTTGGGAGGGCTAGCACATCATGCCTAGATGCAATGCTTTCCCTAGAAGTTGCCACATCATCCCTACATGCCTTAGAAAGGTGATGTGAGCCTCGTTGGAGATGGTATCATGGTGGAGGAGGTGATACTTGAAGATGTAGCCATGCAATCTGAAGATTGCTTAGGAATGAGGAACACTCATGGACCCACTTTATCACTTGATGGAGATTGTCCATTCTAGTTGGATGACATCATGTTGGAGAGCTCCCTCATGTGTGGGATATTTTGTTGTACTTTTTATGTTCTAAAGTGATCTTAAGCTTGGCTAGTGACCTTTACACCTAGTTGAAAGTTCAAACAGACTTTTAGGGCTTTTACTTGTAAAATTATGAAAAGTGACTTGGTTTCCCTCATATAAATAGAGAGAATCCACTTTCGTTTTGTATCATCACACATACATCCACTTATCTTCCTCTTAAGAAGTTTGCACTAGCTCTCTTATACATTTCTCTTGGATGCAATGGATATCTAATGGAACAAATTGACTTCAAAGGGAGATTTTTGCATGAAGAGACTTGTTTGGGATTGATGAAGTGATTCTTGTGGAAATAATGTAAGTCAAATGTTATTATATTCCATTTCGCATGTTATATTTCTGAAATTAGGGTTTCAATTTGAGCCATATTAAAAAGTGTAATATCTTTCTGGAAATCTTAAAAATTCCTTACGGTATGTGAAATTTATTTTGCAAGAATCCATCAAAGGAACTTTGCTTATGCATCTTTGACATTAAATCTCCCGTATAGAGAAGTCAGTAGGGTTTCTAAGAGAATAAATATACTCTTCCACCCTCTTCATCCAAGGCCCTCTATCATAGACCTTGCCCTAATTGACTCCATCACCAAATTGGGAGAAGGCACTAGTCTAGTTGTGGTGAACATCCTAAATTTCTTACTTCTTTTCTTAATTCTTAGTAACTAGGGTTAGGGTTTGGTTCAACTTTGCATGGTATGGTAAATTTGCATCTATATGTTATTATTCTATTGATGCAAATTTCATTGGATAAGCTAAAAAAGACAAAATCTAGCATTTATTGCATCTTTATCCCCAAATTAGGATTGATGTCTTAGTTTGCTGTTTTATGCATCTTAAACCAATAAAAACTCCAAAAGTTTCCTTTTCCCCGGCTTAGCCCTTGACATCCTTTGATATTTTATTGAAACTATTTCTTAAAGTCTATTTCTTTGTTGGTGTATGTTGTAAACTTGCATATCAATAAATGGAATATAGCAGCCCCATTCTTGTCCATTGGAATGGGTGGAAATTGTGTTTGATTGCTTGTATCTCTTATTATGACCATCAAGGCCCTGCCAATACCTTCCTCCATATCCATTATACCTTATATCATCCTTGAATCCTTGTTCATTGAAGATCTTGACAAGTGATTTCTTTAGGGAAGCCTTTGTTGTGACGATAACATCTACCACCACATAGTTGGAGAGAGGCCACTGAGGTGATAGTGGCGTTGATCTTTTTCTTTCCATAAGACTTACATTGTGTAATGAAGCTTTTTGCACTAGTCCTGCTAGATTTTGTGATAATAAGTACCATGCTCCAAATTTCATCCAACAATCTTTATTAGTTTCTTAAGTAGCAAACATATAAATGCATTTTTCTTGCTTATGAGACTTCATGATTGGTTGCACTAGAGGGTTGACTATGTCAATCTTTCCCATCTAAATCACTTGGTTGCCTGGTTACATTGGTCATTCGAGTACGTTGATTGATCATGGCATCTTTGGCAAAGTTCTAGAATAAAAGTTTTTGGGCTCCAATTTTTTAAAAGAGAAAAAGAATGTTTGAGGAAATTTTTTGAGTTTTGGGAATCATAGTTTTATTGTTCATGCTTGTAATGTCACTTTTCAGATTTTCTCATTGCTGATTTTTGTGTTTTAGGACAGCAAATAGAGTCTTTCATTTGCATATTTTTCCTTTGCTTTAACTACTATACAATCCTAGTTACTAGCATGCTCATTTCTTCCTATTTATAACAGCATGAGGTCTTGTTTTCTTGCATAATAAGAGCCTCTTATGGGGCTGGTATTTTGTTCTTTGGCTACATGTGTCAATAATCTTGTTGTCCATCATTCTGAGTGTCACATCATATGTTCACATAGTCTTTCCTCCAACTCATGCTCAGGTCAAGTCTAGATGAGAACCACTTGTTACTTTTCTCTGATAGGTGGGTAGTGTAAGAGAGACAATAGGACGAGTTTTGAGTCATATTATTGCCATGTCTCTTCAACTTGCATTGGGTCATTTTTTTGAGTCGGTTGTCCCCCCTCATCCAACACTAGGGGCATGGTGTCATATCATTTTATAGTTCCTATTGATCACTTCGCACAGGAAAAAGGAATCCATCATTGCCTTTCCTTTTAGTACGTTACCCCTCATGAAATTTGACTCACCATCTAGGGGGTGATCCAGAAGTTGAGCGCCTTGATGGTCGTTAGCCTCATTATCAGTCGCCTTGCATCTAGCATTGTCAAGCCTCACTGGGCCTTGGTCGGATGATCTTTGTCGATTGTAATTCTAGCAAATTTTCACTTTGGCAAGTTGTGCTCATACTTGGAAGGTGTACTCCCAAGTGGCTCTCTCATATGTGTCAACCTCAACACATTATTCACAAGGAGGAGCATATATAATAGGTTATGATATATAACAAATATGGATGAGTATATATGGATAAGACCCCTTTTTCCGCTAATCAAGTATGCCTAATCCCTCAATGAGATTGATAGTTGACATTCAATCCCAATTCACAGTAGAGATTATATCTAAATTATTAATGTAAATACTTAACATTTTATTAGACATTAATCAACTCACCAATAAAAGATTCTTCACTTTAATATTTAACTTTAATTAAAGTGAATTACAAAATATAAAGGAACTTTTGGATGACTTCCACACATCTGACACTAGACCTTTGTGGAAGTTCGTGTTCGACACTACAAACATCAACATTTAGGAAAAGACTTGTGGAACTAGGAGGTTGGCCATTATCACCTAACCAACTCTCTTCTACACTTTAGACTAGGGTACATTTAATCCTAACCAAGGGGGATTCCTTATGGGTTTCTAACCTTAATTTGTATGTAGTATGTAGCGGGAATATGAGAAAGCTTAGCAACATGAACAAAAAGAAACAAATGAAATTAAGTTTATAGTTGGGGAATGGAGGACAAAAGAGGGACAAGAGCTCTATTTGTTTGGGAAATGGAGTCATATAGTAACTTCAAAGGGCATTCTATAACAAAACAAGGGCTATAAGCAACAAATTGGCGAACCATGTAACCACCTTAATTTGGTTCTAAAGTGATTTTGGGTACAACATGCAATCAATTGATGTGGATAACATAAACCCTAACTTGGTTGCCTGAGTTACAAGTGTAATGGTGAAGAAGGCCTATAAAAAATCCACTACTCAAGACAAACCTCAAAGGTGGCCCCTACAAAAGAATATCAACAAATATACCTAATTAATTGATTAAGAGTATAGTATGCTTTATCTTGAAGGTAAATGACACAAAAGGGAGATAAGAGAGGTGAAACCATTACCCTATCCCTTTACAATAAGATAGATGCACCTTTTTTGTCCCTCGATTTGTTTGTGTCATTCATACACATAGAAATAAAATCTCCAATTATACACCTAGAACATGTAGCTACACAATAGAAATTGTACAAATATGAAACCACAACTTAAATCAATTACCCAATGTCCAAACATTAGAGCCATCTTGCTCACAAGTCCTTTCATTCAAAAATTACCAAATTGCAAGTAGATAGAAAAAACCTTTATATAGGTTTAAACTCAACTCTCTCTCATATAATAAAATAGTACTTTTTTTCCTAGATCCACTTTTCCATCCAAGGAATACAAAAATAAGACTCTCAACAACTTCTTCCTTAAAAATAGCAAGAAGTTTGTTGGATCCTCAACTTCCTCCAATAAAATATTCCAAGAAAACAAAAATACTAATATTCTCATTTAACTAAATTCAATAGCCAAGTTAGCAACAATAAAATATCGAAGTTAGTTGCAACTTTCCAAAAATAGAACCAAGAGATTAGGGTGCCCATAATGCACAAACAAAGCAAGATATGCAAGTGTGTGTACATGTGTGAAGTAAGTAGAATGATCCCCATGATGTAGCAATACCTATCCTCCACATGTAGACAACCAATAGATATGCAAACTTATCCTCACGAGTGGAACTTAAAGACCAAGTCATCCCATAAAGAATGTGCAAGTAAATCCTCATGTACCACGTATTATCAAGCATATATGTAGTCATCCCCAACAAGCAACATAGGAAGAAGAGCAATATGTCTTCCTCTAGTAGAAATATGCATGAATAAGTGGAGCGCTAAAGCAAATACTCCAGCCCCAAGACAACCAACTCTCCAAATGGCATGCGTTCATGGTCCCAAGGTATAAGTAATAGTACATGACATGGAAAAGTGTGCAAGGCGACCACATCAAGTGAATAGATGCATCAAATGGTTGAGTTCTCAAGAAAAGTATGCCAAATCAACAAGATCTAACTCCAAGGTGTAACTAGCCTTAGGTAGATACGCCAGTCAAAGCCAACTATCCATAGATCAAGGTAGTTATGGTGGATCTCAAGTTATCAAATAGACTAGTAGCAAATAGACACCATGGATATGTTGAAAAATGTAACTAGGTTCGGTCTTCATAATGACATGTAATTATGATCTTTGTAAATGATGAAAAGAAGAGAATAAAATTATTTTTGTAATGCCTTCATTCATGGGTTTCATGAGCAAGAGTTTTTATCTAGATGGCTCCCATTGAGAGCCTGAGGATTTATCAATTGAGTCAAAGAGTCAATATCATCTATGGAGCAGCCCTTCTTAGGCACATGTCGAATGTATGTAAGTTTATAAAGCCCTCCAACGACAAGCACTAGTTCACCTTCTCATGTCGGCTTCAAGATGAGGCAAAGATCTCATGTCGGCTTCAAATTAGAGACAAATCCCTTCGTTGAAGACATGTCGACTTATATATATGGATAGACTAGTATATATAGGCGTGTAGGGTATCCGCATTCACACAGTTCAGATTTCGGATTCTTTTGTGATTTTTGGATGGTAGATTACAGTCAATAGTTTGGATTCCTCTGAGAGCTTCGAGTAAGCAAGAACAGTGACAAGTTCAGATTCAAATAGAAGACTATTGTAATCGGTTTGGATTTCAAAGACACAATCACAAGCAAGGATATCTATACAGTTCGGATTGTTGTGAGAGAGTTTCGGTGCTATGGAGGAAGCCTCAAATCAATACCATATTGAAGACCACAGATTCGGCGTTATTACAGTATTGTATGCCATGTGCCTCTACAGTGTTAAAGGGTCAATGTGATCACAACAAGAAGGATGTCATTACAATCAGAGGTAATGGATCTATCACAGTTCAAAGGATGACCATTACAGAAGTAAGAATATGACAGCGAGAAGTTGATGTGGAAACAGTGATAAGGTCTTAATGATAATTATGTCGAAGTGAGAGAGGAATCAAGAAGAAGCGAAGACAATCAAGGGAACTAGTGTCTTGGTCTTGGAGTGGCTAATAGGTCAAGGGTCTTGGTATTCGTCAATTAGAATCTCTATAAGAAGAATTAGTTTTCCTCTCAAAGAGTGAGAGGTTTTGGCCCTGGCTGATAGCCTACATTTTGAGTCTCTTGTCTATTTATGTTCATGCATTGGTTATTGTTTGATGAAGAAGAACACTAATAATCTAACAAAAAGAAGATCCCAATCTAAAGAAGTAAAAAGTATTCACAAGCAGTCACTAATAGAAGAGAAATCACCTAATGCTAATGCCCTAGATTTCTCAACATGGAACCAGAGCTATGGTGTCAAAGTCAAGGAAGGGCATCTTATCAAGGGACTCTCAAGGATCAAATCTCGAGAAAGGTATCAAAGAGAAAGTTGAAGGATATCAAAGCAAGTTGAGGGATCTACATTGTAGAATCAAACCCTAGATCAAAGAAGAAAGCCTACTTCAAAAGAAATCTTGGGATCATCAAATAATCAAGGCCAAAGCCCTATTTCTACTCAAGGCAAATAGATTTACAAATCAAGGCAACTAGAAGTCTACACCAACAAGAGTGTTGGATCCTATAGTCCTTAGAAAAAGACCACAAAGACCCTCATCAAGATGAAGAGATCTACAAAGCAAGGCAGCCCAAAGTATAGACATCCAAGAGAAGTACTTTAAGGACGAAGATCACATAATCTTGGAGAAAGTCAAAACCCTAGAATCATTTCTGATCTGCACTCATTCACTACCAAAGAAGTTGAAATATCTTTAAGTCGAGAAGGCATTGTCATCATCTTCAAAAGCTATAAGGCAAGTTCCCTCTCATTGAAGCAAGAATCCCCTCCTTATCCTTGAAGAAGATCATATGAGGAAGCAGCAAAACATCCTCATCAATCACCATCAACAAAGGAAGCTAGATCTAAAGGCGTTGACATCATAAAAGAAGTAATCTCATTTATTGAAGAAGGGCTTTTCATTTGGAAGAAGATCATCCAAAAGGGGCACTAATACATCTTCTTCAACCACCATCAAAGTGATCAGGTTGAAGATTTCATCCTCACTTGTCAAGTAAGTATCTTTCATTCTATAATCAAATTTGGTAAAATGACTTCGTTTTGCAAAGAGATCTATAAGTTGGTTGGGTCATCGAAATTCCTTGCATGGAAAAGGAAGAAAGACATAATCCTCGAAGAAAGTGAAGTCATTGAACATATCAAAGAAAAGGTCTCGTCTAAATACATGGAAAGGGATTCTTATCAAAGGTCCCCTCATATAGCAGTATTGGAGACATCAAAGAGATATATATGATAAGTTGGTAGAACTATTCTCTGAAGATGTGATAAAGAAGGCCACGTCACTTAGATCTGATCTACACAAATTGAAGGTATCAAAAGATAAAGGGTTATCTGCATAAGATCTCAATTGCAAGATCTAAGAGAGATAATCTTCATTGTTCTAAATGCACTAACTGATGAACAAGGTAGAAAATGCCTATGAGGATAAGAAAGTTATTACATTCAACAACTTGTGGTTTCTATGCAAGATAGGAGATGAAAGGTTGAGCGCAAAAGTGTTGAAGGATCAAATGAAAGGATTTAGACATTTTGTCGAAAGGAAAGAAGAACATAACTAAGATTCAATGCTATGAGCATTACAGGAAAGATCGTCCTAAACTCAAGTAGGGCAATAAAAAGAAAGATAGAGAAGAAGTCAATTTCACCAGAGAATTGGAGAAAGTTGAAAGAAGGAAGTCCAAGAAAGAGGAGAAGAATTAGAATTAAGAGCTTGTGACATAACCATAGGAAACATGAAGGATGTCTAATAGTCAACTATGAAGGATATAGCTCTTGAGAACCTCATTGGAAACTAAAGGAAAGAAAGAAGTCATCCAAGACAAGGTTCATCATACATCAAAAGGTAACATATGCTTGATAAGGATGTGCAAGATCCTCAAGACTCATTAATGGAATCTTAATCGGAAGGTTCACCAATCTAGAGTGGAAGCAAGTGTTTCATCAAGAACTCCAACTTGTGGAATTCATGGGTTGATGGTATGATGACATAAGAGATGAAGCAGATCAAGGGGTTGAAGCTCTTTTCAATCAAGGAAGTTGTTGAAAGAAGCCTAGATGACCTAAAGGTAAATGAGGTATATATGCTTGTATTCAATATTATAAAGTCATGTTGTATGGTTGCAGGTAACATGGATCATTGCTCGATCTTGAGAAGCATGATCAAAGGAAAGGAATATCCTCCTATGAAAGGTTGTCGGAACGCATGGGTCACACTAGATGAAATCAATATTATATGTCCTCATGTGAAGCATGAGGTGGTTTACTATAATTGAGGAACTCTGATTGGAAGCTCCTGGGAATAAAATGAAATGTGTGAAGAAAGGAAGGAAGAGATAGTGAGATAATGCAGCCATGGTGAAAGCAATCACCATCCGAAAGACCAAGAAGATTTGACTAGGAAATCTCCCAGAAAGATATGAAGACTCTGATGGAAGTCTGAAAAAGATGGAGACCCTTGACAATGGACATCTTTGGGAGATATGTCAAGATCTATGCAAGATGTTGATGCAAACTAGAAGATTTCATGATGAAAGACCGCTCTCATAAAATAAAATAGTACTTTTTTCCCTATATCTACTTTTCCATCCAATGAATACAAAAATAAGACTCAACAACTTCTTCCTTAAAAATAGCAAGAAGGTTGTTGGGTCCTCAACTTCCTCCAATAAAATATTCCAACAAAACAAGAATACTACTATCCTCATTTAACTAACTTCAATAGCCAAGTTAACAACAATAAAATATTGAATTTAGTTGCAACTTTCCAAAAATGAACCCAAGAGATTAGGGTGCCCGTCATGCACAAACAAAGCAAGATATGCAAGTGTGTCTACATGTGTGAAGTAAGTGGAATGATCTCCATGATGTAGCAATACCTAACCTCCACATGTAAACAACCAATGGATATGCAAACTTATCCGAATGAGTGGAACTTAAAGACCAAGTCATCCCATAAAGAATGTGCAAGTAAATCCTCATGTACCACATGTTATCAAGCATATATATAGTCATCCCCAACAAGTAACATAGGAACAAGTGCAATATGTCTTCCTCTAGTAGAAAGATGCATGAATGAGTGGAGCGCTAAAGCAAATACTCCAACCCCAAGACAACCAACTCTCTAAATGGCATGTGTTCATGGTCCCAAGGTAGAAGTACCAATAGATGACATGGAAAAGTGTGCAACGCAACCTCATCAAGTGAATAGATGCATCAAATGGTTGAGTGCTCAAGAAAAGTATGCCAAATCAACAAGATCTAACTCCAAGGTGTAACTAGCCTCAGGTAGATACGCAAGTCAAAGCAAAGTATCCATAGATCAAGGTAGATAAGGTGGATCTCAAGGTATCAAATAGACTAGTAGCAAATAGACACCATGGACCTGTTGAAAAATGTAACTAGGTTCAGTCTTCATAATGACATGTAATTATGATCTTTGTAAATGATGAAAAGAAGAGAATAAAATTATTTTTTGTAATGCCTTGCTTCATGGGTTTCATGAGCAAGAGCTTTTATCTAGATGGCTCCCATTGAGAGCCTTAGGATTTATCATTAGAATCAAAGAGTCAATGTCATGTATGGAGTAGCCATTCTTGGGCATAGTCAAATGTATGTAAGTTTATAAAGCCCTCCAACGACAAGCACTAGTTCTCCTTCCCATGTCGACTTCAAGATGAGGCGAAGATCTCATGTCGACTTCAAATTAGAGATATATCCCTTCATTGAAGACATGTCGGCTTATATATATGGATAGACTACTATATATAAGCGTGTAGGGTATCCGCATTGACGCAGTTTAAAGTTCAGATTCTTCTGTGATTTTCAGATAGTAGATTACAGTCAACAGTGCGGATTCCTCTGAGATCTTTGAGTAAGCTAGAACAATGACAAGTTCGAATTCAAATAGAAGAGTACTGTAATGGGTTCGTATTTCAGAGACGCAGTCACAAGCAAGGATATCTATACAGTTCGGATTATAGTCACTTCAGATTGTTGTGAGAGAGCTTCGGTGCTATGGAGGAAGCCTCAGATCAGTACCATATTGAAGACCACAGATTCGGTGTTATTACAATATTCTAAGCCATGTGCCTCTACAGGCAAGGATATCTATACAATTCGGATTACAGTCACTTCGAATTGTTGTGAGAGAGTTTCGGTGCTATGGAGGAAGCCTCAGATCAGTACCATACTGAAGACCATAGATTCAGTGTTATTACAGTATTGTAAGCCATGTGCCTCTACAGTGTTGAATGGTCAATGTGATCACAGCAAGAAGGATGCCATTACAATCAGAGGTTCGAAGGATGACCATTACAAAAGTAAGAATATGACATCAAGAAGTTGACGTGGAAACAGTGATAAGGTCTTCATGATAACTATGTCGAAGTGACAGAGGAGTCAAGAAGAAGAGAAGATAGTCAAGAGAAGTAGTGTCTTGGTCTTGGAGTGGTTAATAGGTCAAGGGTCTTGGTCCTTGTATTCGTCAATTAGAATCTCTATAAGAAAAATTTGTGTGGGTTTTCCTCTCAAAGAGTGAGAGGTTTTGGCCCAGGTTGATAGCCTAATTCTGAATCTTATGTCTATTTATGTTCATGCATTGGTTACTGTTTGATGAAGAAGAACACTAATAATCTAACAAAAGGAAGACCCTAATCTAAAGAAGTAAAAAGCATTCACAAGCAGTCACTAATGGAAGAGAAATCACCCAATGCTAATGCCCTAGATTTCTCAATAAGACCAAGTGCCAAGTCATCAAAGCTCGACAACCTCTACATGCATGTAACAATCCCTATCCAATAGCCTGGATCCACAAGAAATGCATCCACATGTGTGGAAGTAATGAAGCATTCCATGTGAATGATGTGCCAAGTCACCAAAAAGTGCAATGCCAACCTCAAAATATAGGAATGAAGACAAGCACACTAATAGTGAAGTCTATGCAACAAGGATGAACCTCCTCTTAAACCCCAAGACGCTAGAAAGCCATTAAGAGGTAGAGCACTTTGTGAATTTGGGTGTCTATCATATATATCACCTCCATGAGACCTCAATAAACACTAGAAACCAAAAACAACCTCAATTAAGGCACCACATCATCAATCACCATAATCAAGCTATAAAACCCCTCATATGTTGGACCAAGTACTAGAAAATCATCATAGCACTAGGCACTCATCTAAAGTAGGTGTCAATATAATCAAATGTCATCATAAGGCTACAGTAGACATGAAAAAATCTAGAGCGCCATCACAAAGAATGTTAAATCATCAACCTCCTTCAATAGGCTGAAATTGACTTGCAAAGCATGGGAAGCGTTGAAAGTTCATCAAAATGGTAGCATGCTTAGCCAATATATTGTCTATTTTATCAAATATGTCATAGGAACATAATATACACAAAATATTCTATGGCACATTGTCCAAACAGTGAGATCCATTAACCATGCCCAAATCCTACCCTAGAACCCTAAGTTGCTAAGAAATGTGCTAAGAGATCAGCGCTCTACCAAATTAAGTCTATTTGAATTTTGATCAAGTGTTACTACATAAGACCAATAGACACTTCACATGCTTGGGCACTCCAACACAAGTTCATATCACATTGTGCCTCTATCAAATCATAGTTAATCCTATCATGATGCTCCAAAGTAAAACAAAGAGGTGATCACTCTATAATGTAAGTTGGTCTATCTCATTAAACATCATCATATTAGAGTAATAGACATCACAAACCTTAGGGCACTCCATCACAATCGTGTCATCACCAAGACCCTCATCAAACCCCATAGGGTGCTCCAAATCAAGGCAAGGAGGTAGGTTCTCTACATAAATGTTTTATATTATGTCTAATATCACCATAAAAAATAGATAGACATTTAAAATATTGGAGCACTCTTCTACAAGAGCCAAATCATATCAAATGCTAAAACCTCCACACAAGTAATTCAAGGAGCATCACCCTAAAGCAATAAACTAGCACCCAAAGCAAGTTGATCAATAGCATATCAACACTAAGGAGCATCATCAAGTGATCATAAACAAAGTAATCAAGACCATCAACATCATGGAGAATCACCATTGTCACAGATCCTCAAACAACATCATAGAAGGCCACTCATCCAAGGACTATCATCGAGAACAAAAAAGACTGTGTGTCTATATTCCATTGGCATCCTTGCAAATTACCCCTAAAAATATGTCATGCGATGAAGAATTACAGAATTACCACTCAAGTGCATATGAATGGTAACAAGGGATAGGTGAATCAGGGATGGGTTTTTCTTAAGATATTTTTTACTTTATTTAAGGTGTGGAACTGCAGTTGCCCTCCTATTAGTCACTAATGTCTCTACCTTTTAGCTTTCCACCTACTCTGTATCTTTAAATTTTCTCCCTTCAACTCTTTGTCTATTCAATTACCTATTGTAGAAGAATAAATAGCGGGTGTTTCCCTCTTGTGTTTCCTCTTAGCTTTTCTATTGTTGACACACGAGCATAGCAAGCTTGTCAATTAGATTAAGTCATGTTTACTATGAGTTATACATTTTGTGTGTATGAAATGTTGCATTCCAGTGATATAGATTAGGATAAATGTTTAATTGTAGACTTTATTCACTCTTACTAAGATATTACTTTTGGCTCTCATTTCTACAATTTATTGTCCTTTGTCGCACACATCAATTTTGAAAAGTAATATTTGTTATATTTACTCCACAATTTGGATCAATGGTGTACTCTTTTTCAAAAGGGGCATCTAAAATCCCCCCTTTTTGGGGCAAGGGACATGAAGGGGTCCCCTATTTTGGTGGGATGTCCACCATATGAGTTTCCAAGCACCTCCTCCCCTCCAAAAAAGGTATGTAGGGAAACATCCCCATTGAAGTACCCATGTCTCCAAAGTGTTGGGAATGTGCACCCTACCTTCGGGAATATGTCTAGATGTAAAACCACTTTCAACTATTGTTTAGACTGCCTTAGCCACCTTCTTCCCCTAAACTAGAGATCAACAAGACCATTGGAGAATACATGCATCGATAATACATAAAAGTCACTTAGATCTCTTATCCCTAGGCTTTTGGCCCTAAGAAAGCCTTCTCTTTGAGCACTTCATGCAATTGAGGGACAAGCTTATTATCTTCCCTAACCACACTCAACGCCATTGGCCCCATGGACTCAAGTTCCTATTCAACCAATTCAAGGTTTGTTCACATCAATTTCAAGTTCAATTTGATCATTGTATTCTATGGGAGGAGGGTAGAGTATATGTCAATGATGTTGTTTATAGGAGGTCAAATCTTTTACCACCCATGGATCATAGGGAAGTACTTAGAGGATTTTCCGCGAGATATTTTCCTTAAAAGCTAAGGTGGACCCTAAGGAGAATTTCATTTTTAGGTTTCCAATTTATTATAAGATCTATGGGATATATAATATATTAATGCTTGGTCTAGGACACTGGGGGGCACCTCTCCACCTTTTTTCGCTATGTTGATCAAAGGTATTTGGCTCTTTTTCTACATGAGAGAGTGCCTCACAAACAACAAACCTTGCAAGATTATTCTAGCCCCTGCATGCGATCAAGTTTACTCCCTCCTTTCAACCTAACTCAATAATTTGAAGCACTAAGCATAATGCAAACCTTCCAAAGTTGGGCACAAAGTGTACCAAATAAGTCAAATTATGTGCAGCCTCATGTTTAAGGACCAAACAACCCATCTCCCTAAGGGCACAAAGGAGTAATCACTTAGTGCAAGTTATTCAATGGTTCAATCTAGACATATGTACACATATGAGTAGACTCATCCCATCACCCTAGATATGAGAGATAAATTGATTGTTTTGAAGATCCTCCTGAAGTCATCTAACTAGGCCTTCTTGGCCTTGGGCATTCCCTAGTTGACATCATCCAGTTGTGAAGCAATTCCTTCTCAATGATTGATGTGGCAGAAAATACTTTCTTGTCTATCACTCTATTATTTTATCTCTTCCTAATGAGATATATAGTTGAGGAGATAAAAATTGATTGGGGTCCAACAATGGTGAGGGGAGTTTTAGGGATGGACCCTATTGCCGTTCTAGTAAGTGTAGTGTTGCCAAATTTTCTTACAAACTGCTAAAATCGGCACACACAAGACTAGGGCCCACTAGCACCTCAACCTATGCCAGCACTCTTTAAGCCCAAATACCTCCAAAATGGCTATGGGAGGCTTCCCTTGGATGACATCAACCAACCAACACAAAGATCAATGCTTTGCGTGATGTTTAATAGCTGAAGTGGAGGAGTTAGATACTAATGGCTTGCTAGCATAATGTGTGAAATCTGTAGAAAGTATACTAAACCAACATCGAGATCAAACCTATCGAACTATGGCATAGAAGATATCGGCATATTCATTACAAGATAATACCCTCTCTAAGTCAAATGGTAAAGGGCATCCCCAACATCAAGGGAGATCACGAAAGAGTATTCAAGGGATGTGCTTTGGGAAAGAATATAAGGAAACCTTTTACACGTAGTGATACAAGGTCTAAGGAAATATTAGACCTCATTCATTTTGATGTGTGTGGGCCAATGTCTAACAAAGATCTTGGAGGCCATCTTTATTATGTGACCTTCATTGATGATCACTCTAGAAAGACATGGCTCTATCTTCTCAAGACAAAGGACGAAGTATTTGAAAAGTTCAAAGAATTTAGATCCAAAGTGGAAGCTTTAATAGAGAGAAAGATAAAGACTTTGAAATTTGACAATGGAGGGGAACACACTTCAAAAGACTTGATTGCATATTGTAAAGAAGCAGGTATTAAGAGGGAACTCATTGTTCCCTACAACCCGAGCAAAATGGAGTTGCAGAAATGAAGAATAAAACCATTGAAGAATGCATATGAACTATGATATGTGATCAAGATCTACCAAAATTTCTATGGGGAGAAGCAACAATGACATCAGTATATATACAAAATAGAAGTCCTCATAGAATCCTTGATAATGACACTAGAAGAAGCCTTCATAGGGAAGAAGCCATGTGTAGACCATCTTCGAATCTTTGGGTGTCTCGCATACATCCACATTCTAAAATACAAACAAAAGAAATTGGATTCTACAAGCATAAAAAGGATCCTCGTTGGCTATAGTCTTTCATCAAAAGCTTATAGAATCTACATCAAGGAATGAAAACAAATCGAAGTTAGTAGGGATGTTATATTTGATGAAAACCATGCCTACAAAAGATCCAAGGATATACCAATCGAATCCGATGAGGAAGACATGCGATTATTTGAAGAAGAAGAGCATCATGACAAGACAACTACAAACCAAGAAGAAGAAGAAGGACCAAGTGTGCCTATTCAACCTATAATCATTCCTGAAATGAAGAAGAGGCCAAATTGGTTAAAAGCTACACTTGAAGATGCCGAAGGACATGGAGCAACTAAAGGATCTTTTAGAGAAAGCAAAAGACCGAAGAGATTCAGGGTACGTAGCATACATGTCGAAATCATTAGAAGCAGAACCATCTACCTTTGAAGAAGTCGCTCATTAAGAAGAATGGAAGAAGGTGATGCGGGAAGAATATCAATCCATCATGAAGAATGGGGTTTGGGAAATCGTTCCTAGACCAAGTGACAAATCAGTTGTCACCTCCAAATGGATTTACAAAACCAAACATGTCATCGATGGAAGCATAGACAATTACAAAGCCAGATTCGTCACAAGGGCTTTCTCACAAACGGAAGGGATAGACTATCAAGAAACCTTTGCTCCTACTGTCAGGTATACTACTATAAGATCTTTGGTTGCTACATGGGATGGAATATCCATCAAATGGATGTCAAAACAACATTTCTAAATGCAGTCACTGATGAAGAAGTATACTTGAACAACCTGAAGGATTTAAAATAAACAGCAGGGATACACATGTTTGCAGGCTCAAGAAAGCTCTATATGGCTTGAAGCAAGCTCTTAGGGCTTGGTATGCAAGAATGGATGCATATCTCTTAAGGATTGGGTTCGTCAAATGTTTTGCCGATGCATACCTCTACATCAAGATAGTGAAGAATGAACCTATCATTATACTACTGTATGTGAATGATTTGTTTATTACAGGTGTGGAGCATAGAATTCTAGAATGCAAGAAAATGTTGGCAACAAAATTTGAAATGAAATATTTGGGACTCATTCATTATTACTTGGGCTTGGATGTCTAACAGGAACCCAGTGAGATATATCTTGGTCAAGGAAACTACATACTCAAGATGTTACAAAAGTTCGTTATGATGGATTCAAGGCCTATGACCACTCCCATGATCACTAATCTCAAGAAGTTGAGAAGCTCTGACTCTAGTCTCGTCGATCCTACTAGCTATCATAAGTTGGTGGGTTCTCTGATGTACTTGGTAAATATGAGACCTGATATATGTTTTGTTGTAAATTTTTTAGTCAATTTCAGTTGAAGCCTCGTCATGACCATTGGATAGATGCCAAGCATATCTTGAGATAACTATGTGGCACAATACATCACTGCCTAAATTATGATGGAAAGGAAGCCAAGTTAACAGGTTTTACCGATTCCGATTGGGGTGGCAATGAGACTGATGGAAGAAGCACTATTAGTGATTGTTTCAATTTGGGATCTGCAATGATTTCATGGATGAGTAGAAAACAAGATCCTGTCGTTTTAAGTAGTGTCGAAGCAGAATATGTTGATACATGTGAAGTAGGAAAAGAAGCAATTTGGTTAAAAATTATTGTCAAATTTGTTTCGAAAGCCTTTGGATCCTACGGTGATAAATTGTTATAATCAAAGCAGCATCAAGATGTCTGAAGACCTTGTATTTCATGCAAGGACAAAGCATATGAACAACAATTACCATTACATTAGGAGTTTGGTACAAGATGGGGTCGTGAAGCTACAATATATTCTGACAAATGAACAAGTAGCTAATATCCTAACAAAATCTCTTCTGAATAAGAAGTTTGAATATTTTAGAAGCATGCTTGGATTGGTTGATGTAACAGATTTAGTTGATAGGGAGAGATAAAGCATCTTATGTCAAGATGCTTGGGAGGACATATGGTTGGCTTATGTATTGATGTCTAGATCCTGAAGAAAGGAGGGTGGCGTTGGTCATGGAGCTCCGACCTTGGATACGCACCTAGATCCCTCGGTTGGTGGTAGAGCTTAAAATCCTGATGGTACCTCTAGTGGCTAAAGCTTAGGTCCATCTTATTCCCACCCGATTAGAGTACCCTAGTCAAGTATCTAATCTATAGCACTGAGTGTGCTAGAATTCTTCATAGTTCATTTCATTTTGAGATCTTCCATGTACCTTCATATGTATGTAATTATGAATACCTTTCCCTAGTTAAAAGGGAGTGTTGAAGAATGTAACTAGTATCGATCTTCATAATTATATTTGTCAAAAGAAAAATTATTATTAAAGAAAATGACTTATTAAAGCATGGGTTTCATGCTTGGGTCAATATTTTCTAGGTCAATGCCTCCATTGAAGGCTTCTAGGTTTTGTCTTGAGTCATTAGAGTCATTGTCATTTTTATTAACCCTTCTTGGGCTTTTATATCATGTAAAAAGAACTATTTTTGAGTCAAAAAGGTTATTTCTCACCTCCACACCAAGTCGGCCTTGTCCCCATGAAGTCGACCTACATTAAGGCAATTCAACCCAGCAAAAAGGCTATATATAAAGAGTCAGTGCGACCTATTTGGAGCACTCACTCAACAAGTTCAATCTTCAAGGAAAAGCAGAAAAGAGGGCAAAGTAGCTGGAGAAGGACGAAAGAAGTTGGGAAGACCTAATTCGAGTTTTTGGGCTATCTATCTATCACACACGTGAAATTTCTGGGTTGTTGTTGTTGAGAAACCTAGGGGCAGCTAGATGAGACATGATTTCTCTTACTTTGACAACTACTTGTGATATATTTTTACTTCTCTTAATTAGATTCTTCTTCAACTTGATTGTTATTGTGTTCTTATCATCAAACGGCTACCCAACCATAAAGAACATTGAGGCACAAGATATAGGCGATCAGCCAAGGACAGAACCTCTCCAACTAAGAGGAAAACCCACAAGAATTCTTCTCTTCTTATAAAACTTCAATTGGAAAATTCCAAGACCTATGACCCTTGACCAAGACCCTCCAAGACCAAGTCAAATCTTTCCTGCATTCCAACAACTTCTGCATTTTTGATACCTAATAGATTCTTCTGCAACTTCGACCTCCCAGCAGATACTTCTGCAACCTCAACCTACCCAGCAAATTCTTTTGCAACTTTTTCCTAGCAAATTCTTCTCCAACTTCGCCCTACCCAGCAACCTCTTCCATAGCTTCCACTGCCCAGCAACTTCTTCTGTAGAAACCCTGGCCTTTGCATGTGTGAGAAATAATGGTAGATTTTTCCTCCTTCTCTCTTCGCTTGAGTTGATTCTCTCTCCTAGAGAACTCGGCTTGCAAAATAACCTTGAAGATGCCCTAACTCGACTTCTGCAACTCATCCTCTTCTGTTGCAATATGTGCCCTAATCCTTTTGCACGTTGAGAGAAGTAGCCCAAAACAAATCCATAAAACTTGTTCTTTTCTTCAATCTTCGTCCTTTTCTTCGCACTTTTCTCTCTCTTGTGATCGAACTTGTGTGAGTGAAGTGAGTGTCCAAAGTGAGGTCAAAGTCTCTCTTATATATAGGCCTTCTACTAGGTCGAATTGCACCCTTGAGGCCGAATTGTCCACTTGAGTAGGCTGACTTGTCCACTTGAGTAGGACGAGGTCTTGGAGGGACTTTTGACTTTATTTTGACTCAAATAAAATTTTCGTTACAATATGTAACATGCCCAAATGGGTCTTCAATACATGACGATGACTCAATTGACTTTACGACAAACCTAGAAGCACTCAATTAGTGCTTGACGTATAAAATAAATTTCCTTGAGCATGAAACCCATGCCTCAAGAATATCAATAATAATTTTATTTTTCTCATTACATCAAATACATAAAATAATGATTACAAATGTCATTATGAAGACTGGACCTAGTTACATATTTTCAACACTCCCTCTTAACTAGGGAGGTATTCATGATCCATACAAGGTACTTGGGCATTCTCAATCTGAAGAATTCTCATAAGAAGAGTTGGATTAGTAAGCCATCTATTTGCATTATATCAACCAACATTATCACATAGCAAGGCCTTGACTAACAAGGCTATCTCTCCACAAGATTAGAACACAATGTTGGCTAGACCAATGACTAATAGACACCGTCATCGTTGTCTCTCAAGGCATATACCCCACCCGAGTGTTCACAGAGTATGTCCTTCCAGAACTATTCTTATCTTGGATTCCCAATCCTCAAAGAATACCAGTCCTCTTCGAATACTCTTACCTTGGATGCCCTACCACATCCTCAAAAAGTATTGGATGCCAAATGCTTACCCAATCCTCTGTTCTTTCTTCACAATATGAAGACAAGAATGATGTGTCTATCTCTCCCTCTCAACTAGGGAAGATATACCCATTCCTATAAAGCAATGTACCCAAGCTCCCTCTTATCTAGGGACTTGTCCAAGCTCCCTCTTATCTTAATGAATTGCTTCCAGCAACTTTCTGCTCTTTGGTGGAGATTGTGGGACCTTCATCTACTTGTAGATCCCCTTCTTTCGATGTCATGAATTTTATCTTCATCATTATGGAGGCGCCATCTTTTGTAGGACATCAGCCATCCATCACTTTCTTTCCACAAACCATACGATTGAACCAACAGTCATGTCATCCTTCCTTTTATCAAAACTTGGTCTTCTAGTCCACATCTCGCTTTTCTTCACACAGCTACCTCTTCCAAGTCATGTATCCTTAAGGATCTTCCTTCCAACAACATGAGTGCTAGTTGTAGGTGACATCTACAACTCTCTTTCAATAGCCCTGTATCAACCCATCCAGATGTTGGTCAAAAATCAAAAATGATCATCAACTCAAATTCACCTTTTGTGATGGCCTTTCATCATGACATCTTGCTTGCTTGCAACATCCTGCATATTCATAAACACATCTCAAAGACTTCATATGTCAAGGGTCTTCTTTCTTTACATATCTTATCATGGTCTCCTTCTCTATGGAGATGTCAAGATCAATTCTTCTAGTCATCGGATGTTGACTTCCCTTTTCTTACGTGACCGTAGTTGCATCTTTCACGATCTCTTCTTTCTTCTCTTCACATATTGCTTCCTAGGAATTTTCATCCATAGTTCCTTCATCTTTGTCAACCACCTCATATTCCATATGAGGACATATTATATTGATTTCATCTTTTCAATATGTGAGTCATGCTTTCATGCATCTTTCCAAAGAGGGAGATCCTTGTTATTTGATCATGCTCATGAGGTAGAGCATTTACCCACACTATCTGCAACCATGTGACGACATGACATTATCTTATCTATTATCATATGCATATATACCTGTCCTTTCCCTTGGTCATCTATAATTCCTTCGACAGTTTCCATTCCTTGATTGAGAGTACTTCAATCATTTCGACCTGCTACACTCCTTTGTCATCATACCATCATCCTACTAAACAATGTATCCCATACAGGGTGGAATAATCAGCGAGACACTTGCTTCTTCCAAGTAGAGGTGAACCTTATAATGGAGATTCCAACAGAGGATCTTAATAATCCTCATCCTACAAATGCTCCTTCCAAATGGTGATGATGTATGATGAAATCCCTCATCATGCTAGATGAATTTCTTCTACTAATAAGTACTAATGTTTTTCATGAGGTAACCAAGAGCTACTTTTTTTCTATGACGATAGCTACATTCATGTAGACTTTTATTTCAGCTATCCTTTCAAGCTTCTATAATGATGTCATGAGCTCTTGCATCAATTGTATGCTTCTAATATGATGCCATCTTCTACTATGATGCATCCTATCATACCTACAATGATAGCTATTATTTATAAAACTGTAAAGATCTTAGTGAAGGAGATTATCTCAATCATAGTAGAGATATCTCACTTCCTCCTTTGATTTCTTTTTTTCAAGTTCTCCCGCTTCTTCGACGATATGCGCTTCTTCCCTTCCTCTTTTGTTGTTGTTCTTCTTGAGTTCTCTTGTAGTGCCCATATTCATGACAGCCATAGCATTGGATCTTCAACATATCCTTCTTGTTCTTTTTTTGAGGACCAAACCTTCCAAACTTTCCTTTCCTCCTAGCCATGGCAGCATATGCTTGAACTTGCTTGTTTGATCCTACATCGCTTTTTGTCTTCAACCTGGTTTCTTCAATCTTACACAATGACCAAAGTTCACTGAATTGGGTGGCTTCCTTCTTTCCATAGACGCTTGATCTAAAGTTGCTCCATTCCTCTAGTAGCGCATTGAGCACTATGGTGGCCATTTCTTTATCGGACATTATTTCTCCTAACTCATGTAGTTTGTCTCCTATTTCTAATACCCTCATTAAGTATGAGACTATTCCATCTTCCTTTGAGATCTTCATTTTGTATAGCTTGTTTTTCAAAGATATCACCTCTCTAGCAGTCCTTACATAGAATAATTCTACTAGCTTCTCGTATATTTCTTTTGATGCCTCTAACTTTGCCACATAAGGAAAGAGGGGATCTTTGAAGGATTCTATGAGAATCCTTTGAGCCCTTATTTCCCCCTTCATATGCTTTGCTAGAGCTTGAGCTTCTTCCTTTGGAGGCTTATTGATTGATCCCTTAACATATTCAACGACTTCAATTTCTATGAGGATTAAATATGTCTTCTTCTTCCATGCAATAAAGCTTGATGACCCAACCAATTTGTTGCTCTCCCTGCAAAATGAAGTCATTTTGATAGCAAATTCAGCCATAAATATAAAGGTACTTACTTGTCAAGTGAAGATGCTTCTTGATGACAATATCTTCAACTTGATGCCTTCTTGATTTTGATGATGATGTTGAAAGTAGAAGATGTTTTCTTGATGGATATGTCTTCCTTCAAAAGTGATCCTTCAAAAAGAGGGAGATCACCTTGATGCGTTGATGATGATCTCAGCGCCTCTTCTTGCTTCCCTTGGATGTAGAGACTTCAAGATACTTCAATGAATAGTCCTTCTTTAAGTGGAGGTAGGGTCCTATAGATATTTTCTTTGTGATGATTATGTGAGCTTCTCAAGAATGCTTGAAGTGTATAACCCTTATTTGGATGAGTTAGGGTTTTGAGGTCTTCTTTCTTTGAGATGTGATGATCCTTGAGATGAATGGTCCTTCTTGATGATTGATACTCTTAATGATCTCCTTGTTCTTCGGCCCTTGAGTTTCCTTATTTAAGCTGCATTTCCTTATCTTGTTACCTTAGCTCTAATACCATGTTGAGAAATCTAGGGGCAGTTAGATTAGATGTGATTTCTCTTACTTTGATAATTGCTTGTGATACCTTTTTACTTATCTTAATTAGATTCTTCTTCAGCTTGATTATTATTGTGTTCTTATCATCAAACAACTACCAAACCATAAAGAACAATGAGACACACGATATAGGCGATTAGCCAGGGCCACAACCTCTCCAACTAAGAGGAAAACCCACAAGAATTCTTCTATTCTTATAGACCTTCAATTGACGAATTCCAAGACCTATGACCCTTGACCAAGACCCTCCAAGACCAAGTCAAATCTTTCCTTCTTTCCAGCAACTTCTACAATTTCAATGCCATGTAGATTCTTCTCCAGCTTCAACCTCCCAGCAAATTCTTTTGCAACTTCAACCTGCCCCGCAAATTCTTCTGCAACTTCTGCGCAACAAATTATTCCCCAACTTCGACCTTCCCAGCAACTTCTTTTGTAGAAACCCTAGCCTTTGCACGTGTGAGAAATAATGGTAGATTCTTCCTCCTTTTCTCTTTGCTTGAGTTAATTCTCTCTCCTAGGGAACTCGCCTTGCAAAGTAACCTTGAAGATGCCCTAACTCGACTTCTGCAACTCGTCCTCTTCTGTTGCAATATGTGCCCTAATCCTTTCGCACATGTGGAGAGAAGTAGCCCAAAACAAATCTAGAAACCTCGTCCTTTTCTTCAATCTTCGCCCTTCTTTTTTCCACACCTTTCTCTCTTTTGTGATCGAACTTGTGTGAGTGGAGTGAGCGTCCAAAGTGAGGTCAAAGCCTCTCTTATATATAGGCCTTTTGCTAGGTCGAATTGCACCCTCGAGGCCAATATGTCTACTTGAGTAGGACGACTTGATCTTTGCATCATGACAAGGTCTTGGAGGGCATTTTGACTTTATTTTGACTCAAATACAATTTTCTTTACAATATGTGACATGCCCAAATGGGTCTTCAATACATGACAATGACCCAATTGACTTTATGACAAACCTAAAAGCACTCAATGGGTGCTTGACCTGTAAAATAGATTTCCTTGAACATGAAACCCATGCCTCAGGAATATCAATAATAAATTTATTTTTCTCGAATCTCATTACATAAAATCGTGATTACATATGTCATTATGAAGACCGAACCTAGTTACCTATTTTCAACAGTTGTTGGGGACAAAATTTTGTGTCTACTGCAAGTCCGAAATTCTATTGTTGGGGGCCAAAAATCTGTTGTTGGTGACCAAAATTCTGGATTGTAGTTGTTACTGGGAACCTGTCACTTGGAGATTTTGACAGGGATCATCTATTGGAAGGAAGGGTTGACTTGGTGATTGGAGGAGGTCTTTGTCTAGGTCTAAGAGGTCTTGGATTGTCTCATCTTGATTTGAATATACTTGTGGAAGAGTTGGATTGGGTTTTCCCCTTGAAGGGCTTTGGCCCTAGCTGAGTGCCTACATCTTGTGTCTCTTGTTCTTGTGTTCTTTATGTACATGTAATTTGGTAAATGTTTGATGAAAGATAAACTAATAAAGAAGTAAAAGAAGCCAACATAATTCACAAGTAATTCTCAAGAAAGAGGAATCAAACCCTAATTCCTATAAGCCTTGATTTCTAAGCATGAAGTACAAATTAGAGGCTGAGCTAAGAGGAAAAAGAAATGGAATAAGTATCTCAATAACACAAGTATTTTGCAAACGATCTCCTTATTATAGCATAAACAATCTCACAATTCAACAACCTCCTCTAGAGGAAACACTGACCTTCATAGTTTTTCCTTTAACAGCTATTTTGACTTCTCTCTAGGAAAATAATTTACTTGTCATCCACATGTAAGAGACTTAAGTAAAAACTTTGATAAAAACATTTTATTCATTGAGTTTGCTAACTTGAGGGTTAAAATTGACTCCCAAATCCCTACGAAGTCCAACACTTCCTTCGCAATGTCCCCGGAAAACTAAGAAATGAAGAATAGTAACCTTTGGAAGCCCAACACTCAACCCCAATGGATAGCTTGAAGTTTGACTTGGTCCTCACAAGTAAAAGAAGCCAACGTAATTCACAAGTAATTATCAAGAAAGAGGAATCAAACCCTAATTCCTATAAGCCTTGATTTCTCAACATGAAGTACAAATTAGAGGCTAAGCTAAGAAGAAAAGAAATAGAATAAGCATCTCAATAACAAAAGTATTTTGCAAACAATCTCTTTATCATAGCATAAACAATCTCACAATTCAACAACCTCCTCTAGAGGAAACACTGACCTTCATAGTTTTTCCTTTAACAGCTAGTTTGACTTCTCTCTAGGAAAATAATTTACTTGTCATCCACATGTAAGAGACTTAAGTAAAACCTTTGATAAAAACATTTTATTACATTGAGTTTGCTAACTTGAAGGTTAAAATTGACTCCCAAATCCCTACGAAGTCCAACACTTCCTTTGCAATGTCCCCGGAAAACTAAGAAATGAAGAATAGTAACATTTGGAAGCCCAACACTCAACCCCAATGGATAGATTGAAGTTTGAAGTGGTCCTCTAGGAATTCAACTTGGTTGAAGATGATCTTCCTTTCACTTGCAACAACTAAAAGAATGTCCACATGCTAAATCCCTAGTCCATGATGCCCAACATTCCACATTTGAAGCTCCAAGGGCTACCTTATCCACTCAAACAGCTAGCTGCATGGATAATAAAGTCGACTTCACCACCTTTTTCCTCATCTTTAATGCTTTGATGAATTGGCAAGGCATTCCACCTATCTTACCTCCTATTGGCCTCAATCAAACCTATGATGAGCCCCATTGGATCCCAAAGTCCATTGCATTGCCACATCACCCCAGTGAATGCCACATCATCACGCCAAATGGTAGATCTCTAATGCCCTGAGTAATTTGAAGAATCTGGGACGGGTTTTGTTCCTCTCTTCCAGTAGACCACTTTTGACGTAAGAATGTTGCCCCTATACTGCCACCTAGAAACTTGTTGACCGACTGTAACTTGACAATAGCTTCATTGTTTGGAAAAATTCAACATATCATGTCATCCTCTCACCAAATTGAACAAATTGGGACCCATATGACTTTTTGATTTCTGCTACCACTTGCATCGAGAAATGTGAACTGCCTCAAGAAACATGAAAAGTTAACTCTCTGAGACTACCATGTTGAGAAACATGAAAATGATAAATATACCATGGCCAAAAAGATTTGTACATAATCTACAACACATGACCATGTAGATAGACATTCGTGCATCGGACATGGGTTGGACTAGCCCCTACAACAATGATCACCCTATGTTAAAATAGATGGCTCCTCAAAACCATGTGTCTAAGTAAATCCATCCTAAGATCTCCAATTCTATCTAGGATGAAAGGACCTTTGAATGAGATTTAAGCAGATTGGGCATGGCCAGCTAACAAATGTGTGGGATACCATAATACATACATAGATCAATGCATGGCCTACAAGGCTTTTGACTTTGCATCTTTATGGACTTACAATGGTGTGGCCAAAATGAAATATTTCTATTTAAATTTTACCCCCTGCTGAAATGGGGGGTAACACGCACCAATCTTAAAATAATTTAAAATTATTTCTTAAAATAAAAGCTATGAAAAGTTTTTCATGATAGTAACTTTACATTCACGTCAGTACAATGTCATCTCAATATCGTGGCATTAATATT
Source organism: Pinus taeda (assembly GCA_000404065.3). Classification (NCBI taxonomy): domain Eukaryota; kingdom Viridiplantae; phylum Streptophyta; class Pinopsida; order Pinales; family Pinaceae; genus Pinus; species Pinus taeda. The sequence continues at coordinate 142,999 of APFE031437575.1, forward strand.
AAAATAACACTTACAGGTATTTACAAATGTTACTCAAAAAAATTCACTCCTACGTTTTGTAATAAAGTTAATATTATAAAACCTTAAATCCCTTTTCAAGTCACATCCACCACATGACATGTATATCAATTGACCATTGTATTTAATTGTCAACTGCTAGTATGATGTATAAAATGGGCTATTTTGGACAATTTGTGCCTTCATCGCCGGCATGGTACCATTTTGAACACATCACACCCCACGAGGAAAAATGGAGATAACAAACACTCCAATGCATCTGTGGGAGAAATTTGGAAGTGTAACATGACATCATGTTAGCACTACATACCCCCAGTGTTAGGTTGCCCAAGTACTGGCCCCTCTCCCATAGAGGCTCCCTCTTCTGGTATTACTTAGTCACTGATATCTTCTACTTTTTAGTTTCCTGGAGTAGTGTTTTGCACACCCACAGCTTATTGTCACTGATTGAACTGCCCAGAACCATTGACCTCGGGCTACTCCTTAACAAAGTCATCTTATCTTACCTAATTGGTCTTCAATGAATGTCAATCTATCCTGGGTCTCTTTTTGTAGACTAACAGCATAAACTCTAGGGAATCTCTTTCATTAAGTGCATTTTTCACATGGGATGTTTATAAAGAAGAAACTCCTTCACAATTGAGAAGCTGTGTCTTAAACCTCTGTAAATGATTCAAGCTCTTACATGCAGAGCATTATCTTCTTGTAAAACTGATTATAAACAGACTATGATCAAACATAGCACATGATAGTCTGCTACTCATGCTCTAGTGGTCATGGGGGCTGTAGCAGTCATAACCTCCAGTCTCATGGTAGCCATTGTGTTCTCTAGAAATCTTACTAGATTATTTCAGTAATTGTCCTTGTTTCTGCTAGCTGAGAAATCATTCATGCTGGTTGTCTCCAACACAGTGACTGATACACCTGCTAAACATTCCCTTGTTTCTTGCCTGTGAAGATAATGGTTCACAGAAGATTCAGATAGATGTTGAAATGTGACAGTCAATCTGCGATGTCACGGTTCACAGTTTCCCAGATTCATGCCCATGATAAACTCATCCAGAAGTAATTCACAGCTTACATCTGCCCACCATTTCCAGCACTAAAGCCCTTGGAAGATGCTATCTAGACAAGACACCAAAGCTATTAGAAGAAACGCCAGCCAGAAGAGACTCTCGGTGTGTGGAATTAAGAGAAAAAGAAAGTACGAGTTTATGCAAACAGGCACACATTAGACTGGACAAAACAGAATATCTGCTAGATTATAGGATACAACCAACTAGCTTTTCATTCCCGATCCTAAACAATATTATATAGGTTGTTTTCATTCTTGCTCCTAAAGAATATTACATACGTTATTTAATGCAATTAAAATATTTTATGCAAACATTATTTGGTATGCTACTATGCATAACTCCATATTCCATCTATTTTGCTCTACTGGCTCACTCTGACTTCTTCAGGTACAGCAGACTGCAAACTTTAGTTCATTACCTATCTCACTATTATTTTCCTTGTGCCTCCTTGTCATGCTTTTTCCTTTTTTTCTGTCTCCATTTTCCAGTAAACCAGATGGACGGATAACATAAGCTATGAAAAGAGGGTAACTTGGGGAATAAAAGCATACCAGACGAGCCATGTAAGAAGATAACTCCCCATCCTTTTGACGAAGTGTAGTTTCCAGATGCTCAAGGGTTGTTGGCATGATGCTTTTTCCAAAATAAGGTGATCCTGTCACTTCACTTGCGCTTTTCCTATCTGGAAGGGCCTGTTCTGTGGAAGAATCCAAAGAAGCCTGTAAATAGAAGCTCTCCTCCATGCTACCTATGCTTGTAGCACTCGAAAATCGCCGCAGGTGATTGTTTGCTCCTTTCAAGACATCAAAGAATATATGTAAATCAAACAGCTGGACATAAGAACTGATGTTGACAATCTAGAGTAAGAACAAATCCAACTCAAGTAAAATATTAATAATCACCATGCTCCTGATAAGAGTTTGTATTTTTAGAAGCAGCACTTTTGTCTGATCCTACCCATGCTTCAGCATGAACTGTCTTTTCAAGATCTAATCTGGCAGTCCTCTCCCGCTCTATCTCCTGTAGCATGTTTGGGGTAAGAATAAGTACCCAAAACCGCAGAAACAATTTTAGCCTTCTGGAATATCCATGCAAGTCTTTATTTCACCATAGCATCTACAGATCCCCAGATATATACATTAAACACATTGTTCCTTTTCTAAAGTGTTATTACATCCATAATCCATTCGAAAAGAGTGATGAAAGCCAAAGTAGCCACATACATGCCAGCAAAGCATATTCATATACAAGCCACTTAGCAATAATGAAAGAATGTCACAAATGACAAAAAATAGTTCTGAAATGCATTTTAAATTGATAGTTTTATCACAATCAACTCTACACTCAATATTAGATACCATCACCCAATGTTAACGGCCTTAATGCCATGATGATAAATAATCTGTTCTGGTTATGTGAGAGGAGAATCACATTTCCCATTTTCATGCAGGCACAAGTAATAGGAATTGGTACCACCTGCTCCAAAAGTTCTCGCCGTGCCATTTCTTCCACCATTTCACGCTTATGCTGATTTCTAGTTTCCCTTATTTCTTCCTCAAGTTGCTTGGCACGACCTCCCTGACTGGCCGCTGTTTCTAGTGCTGCAAGATATTCTTGCCGATTTTCAGCTGCCCTCTGTCTTTCCTTCTCTAATGACCGAGCTAGTTGTGCTTGCTCAGCCCTATGACAAGAAACCTGCACATATTCACAATCAACCTAGGTTTCAATTCCTGTGCAGTGTGCTTCAGTATTTGTTATTCTTCTGATGAGAGTAATGGTGCTTCACAAAGAGAAAATATTAAAGAAAGAAAGAATAATTATGTTAACTTCCACAGCTAGCCAAAAGCAGCTAATAAGCACTGTGAAAATAGACAAAATGCTTCAGCTGCGTAGACACTAAAGGAACAGGACCTTGCGACCAATCTAAGAAATTAAACTTAAGCATACAAACCTGAGCTTCTAAAACTGCCATTCGAGATAATGTCTGGGATAGACGTTCATTCATAGCTCTTTCTCTTTCTTCTGCTGACGCAGCTTTTGCCTCTGCCTCCTGTTAATGTAATTTCCCAAAGTTAAAACTAATTTCAAACAAGTTATAATTGAAATTGAATAACTATCGATCTTTTAGAACTCTAAAATATATATTTGAACAAACAAAGAACCTGAAGTCGTGAATTAAGCGCCCTCTCAACACCAGACCATGCTTCAGCACGCATTGCTGCACTTTCCTGTTTATGGACAACATAGGACAACATGAATGGAAACTACAAACTACACTGCTGATAACTAATTTAAAAGGCAGCATATATCGATCAAAATGTTTGAAAATAAAGAGTATTTACTATTTATAAACCTTTCCATCACTTTTCTTGTCTATCTTCTCCTATTGATAAAAACAATGAATTCATGTTATCATTTCCAAAAAACAAAAAACAAAAATTAACTCAGCAGGAAAGGAATTTTTAGCTTTGAAACAGAAAAGACCTGCATTGCTTCAATTTGCCGCAGTAATGGCCTTGTGGACTCGGGTACTCTCAATACTAACTCTTCATATCGCATCTCAGTTGCCTACACATAAGTTATAACTATATCACATCATAGACCCAACCTTGATCAATCTTAAATCACTAATGCAGTCTTATATCATTGGTAGAGTCAATGGCAATAACGCTATACCTGGCAACGTTTCTGAAGATGATCAATCTCACTTCGCAACTTGTCTTCACGAGAGGCTGCCTGCAATGAACCAAACAAGGAGATAACATGTATCAAATGTATTTACTAGAATTATCTAGAAAGCGAATAAAAAGGAAAGACTAAAGTAGCCACTACCTGGCGCTCTGTATTGCTAAGAGTCTCCCTCAATTCTTCAAGTGCTTGTATAAGTGCTGCCTCTCGTTCTCCACCTTCACGTAAACGATGCTCAAGCTCTGTTTTAGCTTCGCTATTTGCACGTGCCTCTGCAAGTGCCTGTGCATCTTTTGCTTCATTTAGTGCATTTGTGTAGAATTCCTTTTGTGCAGCCAATTCTGCTTGACTACTTTCAACAGCTTCTTGCAAAGCCTTTTCTGTCGCCGCCTTATCCTTTTTAATACTTTCTACCTTCGCTTCTTCAACCTGGTTTCACAAAGTTCATAAGGAATTAGAGATGTCAAACATTCAGGAAACAAAATTATCATGCATAGGGTTGTCTGAGAAAATAAGAACCGTAGTTACAAAACTTGGCTCAGTGAAAAACTCAGTTAGGCCAGAGAATAAGAATTTGACCTGGACATGGAAAAAACTATAATAAGTTTCTGAGCAGAATTGCTTCTTTTTCATGTTTGGGTTATATAAGCTTACAAAGCACCTGACCAAGTTTTTCACCAGACCCACGAGTCAAACTCACCAACCTATGGAAAAATAAATGAGTCCTTGTGGGTCAAAGTATGACCTGCGAGAGTTTGAGTCAAACATCCAGCCACCACCAAGTCAGATTCACTGGCAGCTACTATGACTTATCAGCGCGTCAGTTCAGCTCAATTTTTGTGACAAACCGAGATTACCTTGGGAGTACTCGGCAACTCAGTGAAGTATTGTCCCAAGGATAATAAGATTCCAACACAATCCATTTTATAAAAGAAATGATAAGCCTCGACTCAATAATACAGTTATAACTTGGAACTAACAAAAGAATTGTATCTTCCTGATAGGCACCATGCTTTAGCAAATTTGATAAAATGATTGCCATCTGTTCAAAAATATTACAAACTTGAACAAAATGAAATGAACACTGCAAATTTGGCTTCAAGCTTGAATACAGCAAAAAGAAACTACGTACAACTGAGAGCCGATATATTGGTTGAAACAAAATGTACCCAGAAAATGTCAGAAAAAGTTTCGCAAAGTTTTAAGTAAACAACACATGTGGGATCCTTGACATATATAAACCAGACTCATGCATTGAGTCAAAACCCAGAAAGAAAATTTCAGGTATAAATTAAATATACCCTGTATCCTAGCCTCTCTAACTGCAGAAAGCATATCACAAGGGGAGACTTTAACAATTAAGACAAATCATGATCACGATGCACTCAACATTATCAACTAGTTTCAAATACCTGGGTTTGAATATAAAAAGCTGTCATCACAATGGAAACAAGTGCTACATAGTAGCTAGTCCATGCCGCTTAATTTAAATATAAGTAGTACATTTTATTAAGAAGCCCATCTCCAAAATGTGTGAAATGTGGTGCGAAAGTTGAGGGAGGCAGGCTGGCAGGCAGATAAAGGGCAGGGCAAGGGATGTGTACAGAAGGGTTGGAGTTGGTTTTTCAGATGCATACAAATGTGGTCAAATTTTGCCCTCACAACACTGTGAAACATGAACAGATTTTCGTTTGGTGTGCATCAACCATGGTAAGCTCTTCACGGTGCAAGAACTAATTTTCATTAGGCTGGTTGGACGATGGAGAGTACGACCATTCACTTACAGTGATCTTCTCTTGGTAGCGTGAGTATTCATAGATCTCCTTGTGAGCAGAAACAGTGAACAGGAACAGGGACAGGGCTGGTGAACAGGAAAAGAGAGCAGGAACAGGGACAGGGTAGGTGAATAGGAACATAAACAGTGTCAGTTCTTCATTTTACTACTCAACTTCAGTTTCTGATGTTTCGCTTTTCTAAGGCAACAGTAATGCATTCAAACATGACAATGGGGCAAGAAATTTCAGATCCTATGGAAACAAATGAGCTAGGGCAAGTGAAAATTGTCTCATCAGCCAAAGCAGGGAAGTGGGTTTGGGTCAATGCCAAACAGTTACAGGGCATTTTAAAGCAAAGACTATCCCGTCTAAAATGGGAGCTGACAAGGAAAAATCGGTTTCAAAGTACTTGGGCCCTTCATAATAAGCAATATTCAAACAAGTCCCCTTTGCAAGCATGTGGCAATAGTAGGCCCAGAGGAAAATTCATCGATGACTCTGCCTTCTATAGCCCCACATCCACACCTCTCACCTGGTCATCTGATCTTTATGTGAAAGAATTGTTAAGTGCAAAGAGGAGATTGGAGGTTTTAGAAGCTAAAGAGCAGGAAAGAGATCATAAAATTCATGTAATAACAGCAGAAAATCAATCTTTAGTAGAAAGCAATAAAGTTTTGAAGGAGCAAGTGGCATTGCTACAAGAAGCTCTATTGATAGGGAAGACAGAATGGCAACGGATGAAGATGGATGTGCAAAACTTGAAGAAATCTGTGGTGGAAAGTAAAGAGGTGGTGAATTCGAAATCATCCCAGGATAAAGGGAAAGTGGTTGCCCAAATAGACAACCATGAAGTGAAAGCAAGAGAAGAAAGGAAAGGAGGTTTCACAAAAGTTTCCAAAACTTGGGCTCAAGCTATTAACAATTCTGCTAATACAGAAGACGAAGCAAACATTCAAGTTGACAACATGCAAGTAGAGAAAGCAAGAAAAGGCAAGATAGAGAAGAAAACATAATTATTAAAGGGGTGAAAGACTATGGGAAAAATGAATGTACTCTTGATCTTGCAAGGGACTTCTTAAAAGACAAGTTGCTTTGGTAACAACAGATATGCCAAGCATGGAGGGTGGGTAAGATTAGTGGTGAGAAGGCAAAGCCCATAAAATTCATTGTGCCTAACATGCGTGATAAACATATCATTCTAAGCAAGAAGCAGTTCTTGAGGGATTGTCACTGAGCAAAGGAGGGAGGAAAGATCAAAGATTAGGGCAGCAAGAGATGAGGGCAAGAGAGCATGGATTTATAAAGGTAAAGTTATGATAGCGCGTTTTGGACCTTATTCCAAAACAAAGCAGCAAGATGGTAACAAAGAAGAAGCAACGAATTGTTTAGCAAGAAACCATGCAACAAGGTCAGTATGGGCAAGAAGGGACAAAACCTCAATTGTGAGTCTTGTATGTCAAAACAAATAGCAATCAAGTCATATCCAAGTTTCCTTCAGTTTAGTTTGTTGGAACTGCAACGGTTACCCATGGAGACGAGGACATGGGTTAGGGCCTATTGCAAAAGATAGAGACATAATTTGTCTCATAGAAACACATGAGCATGAAGGATTCAAGACACCTTTGTTTGAAGGGCACTGGAAGATGGATGTGTGGAACAAGGCAACAAGGAATGGCAAAGGACATGAGGGTATCATGGTATTAGTGAGGGAAAAAGAAGGTTGGTTCATTCAGTTAGAAAAAAAAAATCAAATAAACAATTCTTTTGATTTAAAATGTTATATACCTAAGGGGGGTAATATGGGGAACCGAGGGAGGTACCCAAGGTAATAATGTAATAATGGGATGGGCCATAGTAATAAATAAGGTGGTTAACCCATGTCATGTAAGGGACCACAAGTAGTTAATAATAATGTAAGGGGCCCATGGTATTAGTTGATGGTATGAGGAAACCATGGTAATGATGCATGGTATTGTATGTATGAAGCCTATATAGAGGCTAGAGACTCCACATGGAGAGGATATGAAGAGAAATAGTCTTATATGAACAAGCATATGGCTTGTGGAGTGTACTCCTTCCTTAAGGAGTGAATGTATGGTGTTGCCCTACCATAAGGGTTTGATAATAAAGAATCATTTCATATTATTCTTGGGTTTATTTGCATAATATTATATTTTCTTATCAGATCTATAATATTCTGGGTTAGATATACAACAAGTGGTATCAGAGCACTTTCTTGGGCACAAAAGTGGAGAACTTTTTTTTTCATTTTTGCAGGGTTTCGAGGGCGGCGAGTTTGCAGATCAGATCTGTAAGTTTTGGTTCAAGATCTGAAAAATTTGATTGCAGATCTGTATTCTTTGTGAAAAAATAGCCGATTTCAAAAAAAAATCGGTCAAATCGGAGTCTGGATGAAGGAGATATCGCTGATTTAAAAATCAGTGGGGTTACAGATAAGTTTTCAGGGCAGCGAGTTTGCGGCGCAGATCTAGAAGTCCTGGTGCAAGATCTGCAAGATCTAGTTGCAGATCTGGAATCTTTGTGAAAAAACACCCAATTTCAAAAAAACAATCAGGCGAATCGGAGTCCGGATGAGGGCGATATCGCTGATTTAAAATCAGCACTTTTTTCAGAAATTTTGGGTGACGGCGGGAGAGTAGCAGCGCAGATCTGGAATTCTAGTGCCTGGATCAGGATTTCTATCACATGGGCAGATGCAGAATGGTTGTTACATTTCCAAAACCAGGTAATAATAAGGATTCTGAGCAATATTGACAAAACTGTGACAATTTCAAATTTTCGCCAATTTTTTTTTGTGATGGCGTACCTAGATCAGAAATTGAAGGCCTTGTATAGATTTGATGGCTTTCATCCAGCCAAATGGCTAGCAACAATGGAGAAATATTTCGAATTGGATCACGTCTATGATGATTACAATCAGCTTAAGATGGGGAGCAATTACTTGGACTATGAAATACGGCAATGGTACATAGGGAATCAACGTGGCTATGAAAGGTTCTTGACTTGGGACGCCTTCAAAAAAGCTCTTATGGACCAATTTGACCGTAAAATTTTTGTGGATAAGCTCACACAGACAGACACACAGCCTAGAAAAGACTTTATTTTTACAGGAAAGAAGGAAACCAAGGAACCTAAAAGGTTATTTTTTACTGGTATCTCCTTATTACAGGTTCATGGATTGATTCAGAAGGAGAAAATCATTGTGTCTATAAATCCGAGTTGCAAGCAAAATCTCATAAATATCAACTTGGAAAAAAAATTGCAAATTTCAGCAAAACAAATTGAAAACACACGAGTGGATGATAATGATGTTCAAGTGTACAAGGATTTGAAGATGTCTATGGATAAATATGTGTTGCATGGTGATTTTTATGCTTCAGAGATGGATACTATGGATGTTGTTTTGGGATATCCTTGTATGGAATCCGTGGGTACTATCAATATTAATGTACAGAAGAAATTTCTGAAGCTCTGGTAAAAAAAAAAAAAAAAAAA
>APFE031437575.1:152124-172661 GCA_000404065.3 Pinus taeda
TGTTATATACCTAGGGGGGGTAATATGGAGTACCGAGGGAGGTACCCAAGGTAATAATGTATTAATGGGATGGGCCATAGTAATAAATAAGGTGGTTAACCCATATCATGTAAGGGACCACAAGTAGTTAATAATAATGTAAGGGGCCCATGGTATTAGTTGATGGTATGAGGAAACCATGGTAATGATGCATGGTATTGTATGTATGAGGCCTATATAGAGGCCAGAGACTCCACATGGAGAGGATATGAAGAGAAATAGTCTTGTATGAACAAGCATATGGCTTGTGGAGTGTACTCCTTCCTTAAGGAGTGAATGTATGGTGTTGCCCTACCATAAGGGTTTGATAATAAAGAATCATTTCATATTATTCTTGGGTTTATTTGCATAATCTTATACTTTCTTATCAGATCTATAATATTTTGGGTTAGATATACAACATAAAATATCATAAAATGGAAATCACATTAGAATTGCAGCATGTTAGTTTGCGCCGCAAATTTCAAAAACTTACAAAAGTAGAGGGCTTGACCACAAAGACCCCTTTGCAGCCTTAAAAGCGGATATTGCAACATATTCTCAGCTAGGTGAAGTCCTTATAGTGGGTGATTTCAATGCTAGGACAGCAAGTGAGCAAGCTAGATTTCTTTGTTGTAAAGAAGATTGCAACCCTATCTGGATTACAAAAAAGAGTAATCATCAGCGGGAAAGAATTTCAAAGCATAAGGGTTGCAATCTCTTTGGTGAACAATTGCTTACTCTATGTGCGGCTTTCGATTTAGTCATTTGTAATGGTTTGACTAGAAGGGCAAAGTCTGGTAATTTCACTTGCATTACTTGCAATGGAACAAGTGTAGTATTTTAGGTAATTTGTTTGCATGGTTTGTGTGATAAAATGAAGCAAGTTTTGATTGGAGAACAGTGTTGGAATTTAAAATCAGAACACAAGCCAATTTATTTAAGTTTCTCATGGACCGAAAAGAAGCAGTTAACGTAAAAAAACTCAATGTGTTTAGCGAAATCTCCCAAATGGCATAATTCTTTTGACTCCAGAAAAATGTAATACCTTCAAAATAACACTAGAGAGGCTCTTCAAGAAGGAGAAAACTCTTATCCATGGCCTTCATAGTCACGAATTAACACATTTCATTCAAAGTGCACTTGTAGAGTGCAAAAGAGCAAAAAATAAGAAGTCTAAAACAAATTGATTTCCAGTTAATGCTTGGTTTGATGAGGAATGCAAAAAGGCAAGGAGAATGTTGAAAGAGTCAAAGGATAACATAAACCTCAAAGCTTACAAGCAGTTATTAATAAAGAAATTGGTTGATTTCATGGTTTCAAGGAGCGAAGAACTAATCTTCCTTGGGAAAAGTAACCCCAAATTATTTTGGAAGGAGCTCCAACCGAGCAAAATGCAAACTAAAAATAGTATTACAGCTTCTAAATGTTTTGACTATGCAAGAAAATTTTATGAGTAGGATCCCAAGGTTGACCCTCCTCCCTTGGTCAACACTACTACTGAGCTCTTCGCGGTGCAAGAGGTAGAGAAGGGTATCAAGAAGTTGGGTGTTGGAAAAGCAAAAGACATAGCTGAACTCCAAGAAGAGTATCTAAAGTGAGGCTTAAAAATTCTTGCACCTCACATTACAAAAATTTTCAACAACATCATACAACAAGGGTTACCCAAAAATTGGACAACTAGTCTAGCAATACCTCTTTTCAAGAGTGGTGATATCAATAATCCCTCCAATTATAGGACCATAATAATAAACCCCTTGTTTGCAAAGTTATTTGGAAGCATGCTAGAAAATAAAATTAGCAAGTGGGTGGAAGAAAGAGATAAATGCGTTGGGCAAGCAAGTTTTAGACCTAAACATTCCACAGTTGATCATGGTATAACTTTAAGGCACATCATTAAAAAAGTTTGGGAGAAAAAGGAAGAAGCCTTTTGTTGCTTTGTTGATTTCAGAAAGCCTTTGACACGGTACATAGGGATAAGCTTTGACGCATCAAGGAGGAACTTGGGGTTCCTAGGAATTTTAGAGCAGTTGTGCATTGGTTGTATGAAGAGGTGAAAGTCGAAATTAGAACTTCAGCAGGCATCTCTGAAAGTTTTAGAAGTGATATCAGAGTCAAGCAAGGTTGTCCATTGTCTCCTTCCCTTTTTGGTTTATATATTGACAAACTGAAGAGTAGCTAAATTCGCAATGGGGTGACGGTGTCCATTTGGGCAAGTTTGTTATAAGGCTTCTTTTGTATGTGGATGATCTTATTATGATTGCTAAATCTGCTCTTGGTTTGCAAGAGCACTTACTTTCCCTTGAGCATTTTTGTAGAAGGGTGGGGATGCAAGTCAATATTAGCAAAACGAAGGTAGTGGTTTTCTCTAACAAAAGAAAACATAACCAGCATAAGTTCTACTCTGACAGAAGCACTCTGGTAGAAGTTGCGGATTACAATACCTCGGAATTGACTTCAACAGAAATCTAAGTTTGGACACTTGTAGAAAGAAAAGAACTTTGGGGGTTTGGAACGCATTTTATGCTTTTCAAAATAGGTGTACAAAGGCAGAGTTATGGGACTGGAAGACCACTCAAATGGATTTTGGGGTTTTAATGATTCTAGTGATTCTCCAAAGTTGTCAACCTTGGGCCAACAATACATCTGACATGCAGTGTGTTGACTTTGTGTAGCATCGGATGTGATCTAGCCATGAAAATTGGTGGAGAGGCTAAAGCACATGACATCTCCAAGACCCAGAAATCGTTTGGGGAAATTCCACCCAAATGGACAGATATTAAAATAATTAATATTTTTTAATGTGACCCTAAGTTTAAACTTAGGAAAATTAAAATATTGATGTGTATTAATATAATATGGGTGAGAAAGTTCTAAATAACGAGGATCAAGCCAAATCTAACCTTAGTAGTTGATTAGGGACTTAATCTCATTCGTTGAATCGTCGACTAGAAAAGTATAAGAGGAGGCTTGAAGGTCAGTTGGAGACACACCAAGTTGATCAAGAATTCGATTTTTTGGGGTAGGGTTTGCTGAGAAATCGAGTCAGTGATCTGTTGCAGCGAGGGGCAGTTCGACAGAAGGTCGAGAATACATAACAGAGAGGTAGAGAAAGGGCCGGAGAGATAGCGCAAAGCCTTGGAAGGCTAACGCAGAGGCTGAGGAGGCCAGCGCAGAAGATGTAGAGGGCTAAGAGGCTGATGCAAGCAGCGCAGAGGGCTACAGAGCTGACTTTGGGCAGAAGAGGCAGCGCTGAGGAATTTTCGTGGGGCAAACTGGGAGATGAGAGGCAGACGCAAAGCCGTAGAGGGTGACGCAATCCCTCGAGGGTGACACAGTTCCGAAAGGAAGCTTGGAGCAACGTTCGTTGTCCAGCTGAGGAACAGTTGAGGTCATTGTGGGGCTCATCATCCGGTTGCTGATCGGCCGAAATATCTATCTCCAAGGAGAGGTACTTCTACCAAGGATAATCTCTGAAGTGTAAGCCATTTCGAGCAGCCTAGTTGTATTCAGAAACTGCATAATAATAAAACCCTCATGTTTGTTCCACCAGTTTTCCCGCATTGAGTTTTTCCGGGGACGATTGTCCAAAAATAACGGTGTCCCTTGTGTGATTGTCTCAGTTATTTCAGTTGGTGATCTGTTTATGTGTGAAGGTTTAATTTGTGTTTATTTCAGTATTTATATTTATAAATATTTATTTGTGTGGAAAGAACAAGTAGGAGATAATAAACCAAATAATGCAATAGTGATTTCTAATGTGTAGAAATTTCCACATGGTATCAAAGCATTACAGATCACAGGAGGACTGAAGACACCAACAGAAATCTGAAGAATTTGCAACAGAAGCAGTTGTCTTGAGAGACAACATTGTTCCAGAGCAAAAGCAGAAAGAGAGGAAGTGACGCAGAGCCTGCGTCATCATTTCGAGCCAGGAGGGCGCAGAGCCAGAGAGGGGCAGATCAGACCTATGTAGTGCCCGGTTATCTTTCTCAGCCAGGAAGGATCGACGTTGTGGCCAGGAGGAGCAGATTCAGCCTTTGTTAGGATTGTGCAGAGCCTGGAAGGCTCAGTTTCTTCAATTGTCAAGGCTTGGGAAGCTGTGTGCAGATTGTGATTTGAGGAGCTGGTGGGATGTTGTTTTTGTCAAAGTAGAACAATGTCTAAGGCAATGTTGCACGAAGCGGGGATGCGGAAGAATCATTTTCCAAATATCTAGGAAGCGAAGCGTCTGCTATATTATATATATATATTATATATATATATATATTATATATATATTGCATTTATACTCAAAACAAACATCCCAAATACCAAATTAGTTGTAGAAGACATGAAAACATGCGTATTTTTGCATAAATCAAGATAGATATAACATCCATTGTACATTAATGATTAATTATTCGAGCATCAACCATTTAGATGCATCAACCATCTAGAATCTAGATTGTTCTCCTCTTGTCTAGCCTTTGCCTCTACCTCGATTGTCTAGGGATATTAGTCAACATTGCCCAATTTTTATCAAACTACCTAATTCAAGACTTAAAATATGGTCGAGAAAGCTTAACATGCTTGATCGATGATTTTGACTTGATTGTAAGGTAATTTTTTGCTAAGGGTGTGCCGCGTGACAAAGGAGTTCAACGATTAACACTACCAACACTAGGGTACATATAGGGCTTGGTGCTCTTGATTAAATGCTAATCGCATACCTTCATACTTGATATAATCTAATGAAATGCCACAATCCCATTGATCCTGAATTCCTGAAAACTGTTAAGTCTGCTTGAATTTTGAATAGGAATATGAAATTCCATTTTCTCCATATGAAGTCATTTCATGGTAATGTTAAAAATTAAGTAAAAGGATGAAAATGAAAAATAAAGGAGAATGTCACTTTTACTTAAGAATTTAACATTACCATAGAGGAGCATCTGCTATATTTATATTTTTTTTGCCTTCATTCGTCACCCTACCCAAGGTGGACGCACCCCCCAACAAGCAAACTCACCTAAAATTTAAAAAAAAAAAAAAATTGAAAAAAAAAAAACGATTTTCTAAACGCTTTTTCGGAAGCGTACGCTTCCTCCTCCGAAGCGCCACGCTTCCGACGCCCGAAGCGTCGTACGAAGCGCACTTCCGAAAAATCCAAGAAGCAGCAAAAAAAATCGGAAGCGTACTTCCGGCGAAGCTTCCTAGGCGCTTCCGCACGGGACGCGCTTCCGGGCTTGGAACCGGGGGGGGCACTTCGTGCAACATTGGTCTAAGGAGACGGAGCCAAGGTAGAGAGAATCACTACTTAGACGGATTTCTAGCCAAGGAATCCAAATCCGTGTTGCAGCAACAAAGGAGGATTGGAGAGTAGCAGTTCGACAGTTGGCTAGAGGATTTCCAAGAGGGAAATCGGGACTTAGAGGGAGTCCAGAAGAGGAGCTGAAATGGAAGTGAATGGAGTGAGGGATCAGGACAGGTTGGGCGGGGCTTCCAACTTTGTCATCTGGAAGGCTAGGATCCTGGCAGTGCTGGATCGACATCGCATCAAGGACTTTGGCTTGAAAATCGTGGCTATCCCAGTTGACCTAGCTGAGAACAAGAAGCATGAAGATGCAATGGCAAAGGCGAAGTGCACGATGCTAGACAAGGTCAAAGATCATGTCATACCACATATTGCTGAGAAGAACACAACAAAGGAGATGTGGGACACCCTGACCACCTTATACCAAGGCTCTTCCGTGCAGCGGAAGATGCTATTGGAGAATCAGTTGAGGTCATATCAGATGCATAAGGGAGAGCAGATAGATCCATTCCTTCTCAGGTCGCTGGAGATTCGCGACCAACTTACTTCCGTGGGGTCTGCACCGGATCTAGAGTTTATGGTCAAGACTGCCCTGAATGCAGTCTTTGAGGAGTGGGAGACATTTGTGCAAAGTATTTTGAGCAGGTCTACTCTTCCCGGTTGGGAAGAAATGTGGGCAACTCTTCAACAAGAAGAGATCAGGAGGATGACCAATGTGGGGAGTAGTGGTAAGGGAGCTCGAGTCAAGAAAGAGGAGGATGCGGCTCTAGCATCTGCGAGACAGCAAGGGAAGAGGAAGAAGAAAGACATCTCCAAGGTTAAGTGTTTCAATTATGGGGAGCTGGGACATTATGCATCCCAGTGTCCCAGGAAGAAAAACAAGGGAGAGGCTTCCGATTCAAAAGCAGCTCCAGCTAAGGCAAAGAAAGAGGTCAAGATTGATGACGATTGTGCCATGAGTGCTCATGCACCACTAGAGAAGAGGTGGGGAGACATCGAGATGTATTCAGGACTACATACTAGGGGTAGGATCCTTGAGGTGCCCAAACTCTTGGATCACATTTGGCTACAGGAGCCCTTAACGACAATAACATGATGACAGGTGTCAGGTGGAGCAAAGTGTAGTGAAGCAGCAAGGCAATGCTTGAGTGTAGAAATTTGAGGCTACACAGTGAAGGTTGCAGCAGTGCGAGAGGCACATAGGTGTATGCAGTGACGCAGTGGTAGCAAAGGGAGCACAGGATAGTAGCAAAGGTAGCTTCAACATCACAAGGCTTCCAGACTGACTGGGATGTCAGTATTTGGGAGAAGTCAGTTACTTACTTCTCGATAACTGAGTTGCAGTGCAGCAATTAGCAGTGGCAATGCTAGGGGCAGCATGGGCAGCATGTTGAGAGGGCATTGCAGTACAGCTGTAGCAGTGGCAGTGGCAGTGTCATGGGCAACAGTACAGGAAGCAGCAGTGCAAGGGATGTAAGGCAGCAGGCCAAGCACCGGCACAGGTACTGGTCCGAAGGATCAGAGTGATGTTTCAACGGTGCAGCATTACTAGAGCACATTCCTCGCGAAGAGGGAGTGTTGATTTTTGGTAGCATCGAATGTGCTCTAGCCATGAAAATTCGTGGAGAGGCTAAAGCATATGAGATCTCCAAGACCCAGAAATCGTTTGGGGCAATTCCACCCGGACAGAGAGATATTATAATTAATATTTTTAATTTGACCTTAAGTCTAAATTTAGGAAAATTAAAATATTAATGTGGTATTAATATAATATGGGTGAGAAAGTTCTAAATAACGAGGATCAAGCCAGATCTGATCTTAGCCGTTGATTAGGAACTTAATATCGGTCATTGAATCGTCAACAAAAAAACTATAAGAGGAGGCTTGAGGGTCAGTTTGAGACACACCAAGTTTATCAAGAATTAGATTTTCTAGGGCAAGGTTTGCTGAGAAATTGAGTCAGTGATCTGTTGCAGCGAGGGGTAGTTCGGCAGAAGGCCGAGAGTACATAGCAGAGAGGCAGAGAAAGTGTCGGAGACAACGCAAAGCCTTGGAAGGTTGACGCAGAGGCAGCTAGGACTGACGCAGAGGCTAAGGAGCCAGCGCAAAAGACGCAGAGAGCCAAGAGGCTGAAGTAGAGGGCCAAGAGGTTGACACAGAGGCAGCAAAGGCCGACGCAGACAGCATAAAGGGCTGCAGAGCTGACGTTGGGCAGAAGAGGCAGCGCTGAGGAATTTTCGTGGGGCATATTGGGAGCTGAGAGGCAGAAGGAGAGTCATAGAGGGTGAAGCAATCCCTGGACGGTGACACAGTTCCGGAAGGAAGCTTGGAGCAGCTTTCACTATCCAACTGAGGAACAGTTGAGGTCACTGTGAGGCTCATCATCCGGTTAATGATCAGCCAGAATATCTGTCTCCGAGGAGAGGTACTTCTGCCAAGCATAATCTCTAAAGGATGATCCATTTCTGGCACCCTAGTTGTATTCAGAAATTGAATAATATTAAAACTCTCATATCTGTTGCACCAGTTTTCCCGCATTGGGTTTTTCTGGGGACGATTGTCCAAAAATAACGGTGTCCCTTGTGTGATTGTCTCAGTTATTTCAGTTGATGATCTGTATATGTGTGAAGGTTGAATTTGTGTTTATTTCGATATTTATATTTATAAATAACTTGTTAATGGAAAAAGCAAGTAGGAAGATAATAAACCAGATAATGTAGTAGGGATTTCTGATGTGTCAGACTTAGAAATTTCCACACAGTGGAAACAAATTGAGAAAATTTAGAAGCGCTTGATTACAAACAAGTTCAAAATTAAAAGTGCAGTTCCTTATGATATCTTGTTAAGTGAAATGGGGGCTATTCCTATTGAAGCAATCTCTATGGTGCGAGTCATAAGATATTTAAAAAAAAAATGAGCAAATGGAGGAGGGCAAATGGCCTAAGGTGTAAGAGTATTCTATTACTCACAATGTTGTGTAAAAGTACATAGAAGTTCTCCATTATATAGCAATGAAGTAAACCTAGTGTCGGATAAGGATAACTACGACAATTGGACAGATGCAAATCCCTATGTGAGCTTAAAACTCTACCATACTTAGCTCATAGGGAAATGAAGTGTTGGAAAAACCAACTCTAACACCTCGTCCCCCTTAAGCAAAACATACGAAGCTTCTAAGGAAAAAAGAAAACAAAGAATGGGTCTCGACAATGAGGCCTGATTAGGTACCCATGTACAAACTCTCATAAGCAGAGAAAGAGAGAAAAACCCATAGAAACCCCCCCTCCCCAAAAAAAAAAAGAGTGAAAGATGTCAGTGCTCAAATTATCATGCAGTTCAAACTGTAGATCCCATAACGATCCACTGAATGGCAAGAACATAGGCCTACACGAATCAAGAAGTATGAAATGTTGAAGTACCAAAATTTTGAAGATGAGAGTTGTGAAACCTCAATGAGGTTGGTCGATTTTTGAAGTAGTATTGTTGCAGAGGCACACAAGTGGCAAACATTGTCAACTTCTCCCACAAAAATGCTTCAGAGAAACTAGGTGTCGGTAAAGAACTAGGACAAGGTTTCAAACAGAAGCAACACTGTCAACCAACAAACAAACAATGAGGCCTATAAATATGGCAACTTGGCTCAACTGCTATACAACAACACTCCTGAAATTGTTTGAACACCGTCACCATCGCACTGAAACACAAAAGATGACAATTGTCAACAAAGCAACGATATCTATCACCATCTAATATGCCCCCCCCCCTAAAACACAACTGTGAAAGGAGTGATAATTAATAGTTTCCATTGCCAGCAAATCCCCCCCCCACCCCCCCTGAAACACAACTGCGAAAGGAGCAAGAATTATTAGTCTCCATTGTCAACAAATCCCCCTGCCCTAAAACACAACTGAGGGAACAATGGGAATCAACAACTGATGTAACATGATGATATGAATTTTGCAAGCATTGGCTCAATTGACGCCATGACCATCCATCGATCCATCTGCAAACGTTTCTGATGGTTGGCATTGGTCCACGATTCATTCTCTCATGTCTCTTTTGTAACGATTTGAATGTCGGACTACTAATTGACCAATAATGTTGATGCTTGGGTAATTTCTTCTGATGAGGATGTGCAAATGGCTTAGTTTGTTTTAGCATATTCAAAGCTAGGTGCCACAACATTTTCATTTGAAATGACATTAGCAGCCATGTCATCAATATGTTTATCACAATTAACAGGAGCATTTTCTTCAAGCACCTCACAATTGGATGTAGGTGATGAGGCAGCAACAGGGTCGTATCCAAGAACTGCTATTGATGTTTGCACTACAGGGTAAATAGGAGCAACAATTCCCTGTCCATTCTTCTCAAGTCCTCCTCCAATATACCCCATTTTACTCAGCAATCGGGATCCACTACCAATAGTATGCTTTTCAAAACTGGGTGTGACAAAAGCATGTGATGAATCATGATCATCAACATCAGGCTTCTGGAAATCAACATCATCAAGTGTGGAAGGAGAGCCTGGCACCTTAACATCAACTGTTTCCATCTCAAATTTCTGAAGACGGCTAACTTTCAATTCAAGTTCTCGCTTAGACTCTTGCAACTTTTGAATGACCTCGTCCTTCTCAATTAGTTGTTGAGACAAGGCATCATAATCTTGTTTCAAAAAATGATATTGCTCCATCATTGTTTCTTTTAAACAATCAATTTCTATAATATGTTGATTAGTTTGCTCTTCCAATAACTTCTTCAATTTTTTTGTTCTTGAGTCAAAAAAAGACTCAACTTCCTCTCGCAAGTCATCAAGGAAATCAATCTTCTCCTGAAATTCGTCTGCAAGCATTTGTAGATATTTTCCCATGGTTGATTCCAAATGTTCAACCTTGTTCATATTTTCAACAAGTGAAGTTTGCAACCTATTTTTAAGTGTTTCATTTTCTGCTTGCAAAATAGCTACCATAAACTTCAATTGGAGAACCTCTTTATGAAGTTCATCTATTGCCTTCTTCTCACAAAGCTCCTACAATCTTTTACCCAGCTTAATAACACAAGTTGGCAAACGTGTTTTCACTAGCAATAAAAACTGCTACAAAACAAAGTTGATGATGACAACAACAATTGCTTTACACTTCAAAGCATGGTAGATCAATTCAACAACGGTTGACTATTGAATCAAGGCAATCTCCACACTGCTTCACACAGTTGATCTAATGAGATCAATGTTTATCTAGTATCTTCATACACATATCTATCCTTCTTTTACATAGATTTTTCCACAATTAAATTGTACAAAGTAGATCTGGCCAATAAAACTTTACATAACAGCAAATGACACTTACAAAAGAATCATGATCAAAACAGATCTATAGAGCTCGAAAAAAAAATGAGACCTCACTGAAATAGAAACTCCATGCAAGATCATAAAAAATTACTAAACTCAAAAATAATTAAGCAGGACAGGAATTGTCTGCTCTAATACCATGTAAGAGCATTATATTACTCACAATGTTGTGTAAAAGTACATACTCACAATGTTGTGTAAAAGTACATAGAAGTCCTCTATTATATAACAATGGAGGAAACCTAGTGTCGGATAAAGATAACTACAACAATTGGACAGATGCAAGTCCCTATGTGAGCTTACAACTCACCATATTTAGCTCATAAGGAAATGAAGCATAAGAAAAACCAACTCTAACATAAGGTTGTCATTAATGACATATTGTGCAAAAGAAAGAAGACTTGGATGCAACAAAATAACAAATGGTTTAGTAAATGGGGTATTTGCTTGAACATGTGGTCCCACAAACAATAAAGAGATAAAATCTTTTGTTATGGATAAGTTTCACAAGCATACTTGGGATAAGGAGTTAGAGAGAAAGAAAAAGTACTATATTGAAGAGCTTAATCCCACTCATGATTATCAACAAAAGGCATACATTGGAGGCAATATTTCTTAGAGAGCCAAAATTCTTATTGCTCAGTTAAGGACTAATTCTCATCAACTCCATTGCGAAACAATGCACTAGAAAAGGCCAAAGGAAGTGTGGGAGTATATAATTTTTTATCTTCCAGAAAAGTGCAAACAGAAAAACATTTCATTTTATAATGTGAGGCCTTCAAAGATAGCAAATTAAGAAACTTAAAAATGACAAACAATCTTTGAAAAACAAATTAAAACAACTTATCACGAAAGAAGCATCAAAGTCTTCAGACGGAATAATCCAAGCTCAAGAAAAAGGAATGAATATCAGTGTTGCAAACATCCTGATAACATCTCGATTTTATCATGAAATCACGATTTTTTGGCCTAGCCGTTGTTTGCCTATTTTTACCGATATTTTGATAGTATCTTATTTTTTTTCTATTTTTCCGATTTTTACAAATATTTTCTCGATTTCTATGATTTTTTGGTTTTTTGGACCTGTTGACTCTTGAAGTGGCACCTGATGATTATATGAAGACTCCATGCCTAAGGATGATTCAGAGAACACTTGTACCATCACATATCATCAATCAACAGAGTTTTTCTAACTCTACTTCTATCTTCTCATCATCTTTCTTGTACCCATATTCCACACCCTGCGGGGAATTGTAATAAGTGACACTAGTAATGATGAGTTTTGAGTCCGTAATAGGCCTAGGATGTTGGGACTTGATCAGCAAACAAGTAAACCTTAGAGTGTTTTTTTTATGAGGTTAATTATCCCTTTTTTTTCAAAGGCGGATAATTTTATGGGTTTTTTCGCTCACGTTTTACCCCAAAGCCGGGGTGACGGTTTGAAGGTTCAGCTCCTAACACATCTTAGTGTCTAGAATCGATGTATATTACCATACTAGATCACACAAAAAAATTCGTGAAATTTTGTTAGGTCTAGGTAGTCATTTTTTAATTTTTTAGATTTCTCGCAGGTAAAAAAATTGCAATAAAAATTGTATTTGTAATGTAATAAGTGATGTCTAGAGAAGTTGTATGGGGTATAAGTAATGAAATTTGCACCTCTCGCCCTCAACTTTCTACTATAACACACTTTGATGAGTTAAAAATGTGTTTTGAACCCTCAAAACCCACTTTTCCTAGGTTTAGTGGGAAATCTAGCAATTAATTAAGCCAAAAATTAAATAAATGGAGAAAAATAAATATCCACACATGCTAAATGTTGTGGAAATGAGGTGAAAAATTATGGGGGAGTTAAAGTGAAGTCCCAACATGGGTTACCACCCATATACACTTGTCATTCTATCATAAAATTCGAATTTGGCACATAAGGGAAGAAGAAAATAATGTCCATTTGCCAGAATTCGATTTTTACACTTGCCATTGGAGCTCCATTCAACAAATTCGAATTTATCTTTGGGATTGTCACCTCATACCACTCGTTTAATCACTTCTACATTGGGATTGGCTCCAATGCCATTTGGCATTGTCATTCTTCATTGGGATTTGCTCCCAGCTCTCTATATAATAGAGCCATGGACTCTCATATTGTATCATGTAATGAGTTATTGGGCTTGAGGAAACTCTGTCATTTTGTACTTGCATACTTTCTTAATACAATCAAGACTTTGGGTCTATTTGGCTAGTGTTTTCTTGGCGTTATGAGGTGATGTCCTTTCAGACTACTGCTATTGTGTTTAATTTCTTTTGCATGTTGATTTAATATTAGTTTATGCTTGCATCTTGCTTGGATTGATGTGTGCAACCTCTCTTGCAAATATCATTGATTTAGAGTAGTATTCTAGCGATAAGTTTCCCAATTCATTTTAGGAGAAATGTTTGATTTATCTTATTCATTATATTTCTCTAATCTTGTGCAAACTAATACATGTTCAAGCGTGTAGGAAAGATCTTTTGTATTATGTGCAGGAATCCATCTGGAAGTGAGAGAAATCTCAATTAGATCAACTCACTCCTAGAGTCACAGCGATCCAAGACTCAACCATTTTTTCGGTCCAAGTTTTCCATCCAACAAAGAGCAAAAGGGATTTTTCTTAGTCTATAACTACTTGATCATCTAATTAAATTCAAAAACGCTTCTTTGATTCCAGTTCTTTCAAATTTATATCTCATATTCAAGAGTCATTTCCAAAGCTAGGCAAGTATGGGGTTCACTCCCATTACTTGAGCTAGTACTTTGTAAATTAAATTCTAAGTTTAGTTTTGGTTTCTTTTCCCTAATCTTACACTGACAATTGGTTATTTTTTGTGTTTTGCAGCCCATAGGCTTGAGCATTAAGCAACAAGGAGCTTGAGGAGAAGCTTTGGAAAACTACTCACTTGTATGTATGCAAGACCCCCTCATGCTATCCAAACACTGATTTCTAGGGAGGCAATAAGCACTTGGTTGAGACTTGCAAACTCATCTAGGCCATGGGCCTTTTGAGCCTTGTGAATCTCTTTTGGAGAGTTTTTTCCATTTTCAAGTTTGTTGTTGTTCTATTTTTTGGGGAGAGAGTCTAGTTTTGTTAGAGTCCCATCTGTGTAAAGATCTCTCTCGTATTGTGGGTAGCCCTTTTAAGTTATAATAAAAGATTAGAAAAATTGTTGGAGGGAGCTTGGGATTTTTCCCATGGCATCCCCCTTTCTCATTTAAAAGAGGAATTCTTGTGGGTGGCTTAATCTTGTTTCTAGTTTTTCTTAGCTTTCTAGTTTTTAATTTCATATTGTGCATACTTAAAATCAAAACATTTCACTCCACATGCAAATTTTTACTAATCTTGTATTTAATTTCCCACATGCATACGCTCTCAAGTTTTGCAAACTATTTCTTTTTGAAGCATTAGTTTAATTTGAGGAATTAACACAATTTGCACTTCATCTAGGCATTTTAATATAGTAAAGCCCTAAGCATCACTAAAACTTACCTCCAACTTAAGTTGATTGAATAGACTTTTAGGGACCCTCTACCTATATTGACTCCTCATTGTGAGATCCAAATATTTGGGCGAGGATGAGGTCTGAGGACTAGAATTCAATTGTAAATTTTCCTTAGCACTAATCAAATAAAATGAACCAAGAACAACATTCCATCACATTTGCTTTGGTTTAAAGTCTCACATGCAAATCTTATTTCAAAAGTCACTATGGATGCAAGCATTGTAATCTCTTTTAATTTTGCAACAAGTTTAATTTTCATGTACTTGGAAATTGGCTTATCTTTTGACTTAATTGCATATTGTCATGAATGGTTGATTTCACTTTCAAGTACTATTATTTTGGGTTGCAAACTTAATTGCATGTTGTCATCTTGGTCTAACATTTGAGACCTTTTTGTATCCCTTTGAACAAGATAATTCCATGCTTTGATTTGTAGACTTATTCATCTTGAAAGCATTTATAATATCTTGTGCTAACAATTTATTTTTTCACTTTTCAAGGTTATTTTGGCTTTCCATTTGAAAGCGTTTCACTTCATTCTAAGCAAATACAATTTCATTTCTTAAAGAGAAATACTTTGAAGGCACTGATTATTTATGTATTTCCTGTTTATCTTATGTATTTATGGTTATTGCTCATATCAGTTTTGCTTATAAATCATAAAGAGAATCTATTTAACTCTAACAATTCTTCTAGAAACTCACATCCTTTTTAAATTAACTTTTCATTAGGGACCACCCCCCTTAGCTAACCTAGAAGATAGCTCAAAAGGAGAGAGAGGGGATTTAGTGTGACAGCCCCATCTCTTAGTTCCCTGCCACAACTTGTGGGGTTGAAGGCTTTTCTCACTGACTTGTAGGTAGGTGTAGGTGGTAGGGTCAACAGGACCCTTAACAATTTTAGCCCGATGTCGATATCTGCAACATTGATGAATATTGATCTAGTCAATACCACAACTCAAGATGATGACAAACTAGAGGAAGTAAAAACATATTCAGATGTTACAAATCAAACGACAAAGATCTCAAGTGAAGCTCCAACGATTAACCACGCAACTTCTATAGCTAAAAGAAATCAAATACTTCAAGTAAATCAAGAAAACGACACAAAAAAGCTAAGGGGAAATCAGATCACAGGAAGTCCTTATCGACATCAGAATCACAAGAGCAGACAACTCAACTAGTCCACATATATGTATCACTCAAAACCAAAACAACGAACTTATGTTCTGAAGACTACTAATGTCAGTGCAATTCGGTCTTGTGATAAAAATTCACACGAAGTATCCAATAACCGCAAGATTCCACAAAAAATTAATTTAAGATGGTTAGATCCCTTCTCAGTGCGACAATTTTGTTTATCACTCAAAGGATCCTATCATCTTGTATCAATGAAGATGACAACTCCCAAAATTCGTAAAAGTTACGAACATAATACAAGACAAGAAACAAATGACAAGTCTTATTAACAATAAGACTTGACGACAAAGCTTTCTGAAGAGGAAGGCAATGTTATGAATGTTGAATTTACATGATCTTGGGTCTAGGATAGAATCTTAGAATCTTTGACGCTATTAAACCAAGAATCTCAACATAACTACTTTGCATAGCGGAAAATATAAGGCAGTAAATCACACATGCACAAGTATAGAAAAATTTTAACAAAATATTGTACAATAATGTACAACCGAATCTTCATTATATTAAACCAATCCTTTAGCTTATTGTTTAAGGGTTGTTTCCCTGCAGTCAATCTCTACCTGGTTAGGGCAAAACCACAGTCACTTTTCATCCCTTAAATTCTGCCCAGATTTGCTCCTTATAACTGCAGTTGTCATTCCTTGAGGGTTCGTGCTAGTTTGTTGCAAGTCTGAGATGTTCTAGCCCTCAAACAGTCCTCGATGCTCCTTCAATTTACTGCAGCATGCTCCAAATCTCCTCCACAAGTCTGTGGCAATGTATTCTAAGGACAGTCCACCCTCAAACAAGCCCTTAAACACCTCAGTCCTTGACATATGCCCCTCAGCCCTCCTTTTCTACAATTTGGTCACCAAAAGAATCCCTAACAACCTTCCTTTCCACATTGGTTTCCCTCCTTATGCCTACGGCCAAGACAAAGTTCTTTTTTCTCCTTCAACGAGCTGCTCTTGTGATGTGTTGCTCACTTTGGATGTCAGAAATGACACTAACATCACCTTGTATTTATATCATACATAAGGGCTTCCTCAAACGTCATCATAGGGCTTGACAACTTGTCACATGTCTTATTAACATCAAGCCGACCTAGGCTCTTCTTGTGAAACCCCATCTCTTATCTTCAAAAATTCATAACTTCATTTGTACAACTCGGAATCAAGTGATTTTCATTGCGCCGGATTCGTCTCGACGAGAGTTATCATCCGCATCCATCACATGTTGAAATGGATCCATGGTTTTGGCCCAAATCACGATGGGTGCAAAACCCCAACCTTGGGTTCCAAGCCCACAAGTGACTCTTGTGGTGTTCCATCCTCCAAACCCTGAACCTTAGGGCTTGGAGTACCTCCCAAGCTACTTAAAAGTCAACACTCCCTCTTTGCGAGGGAGGTAATTCCAAGACTAGTAAGTAACTCATCATCATCATCACTACTCGCAACACTTGCCCAACACTTAGCGCTCACCATTGAGCAATCCGTGTAGCATGAACTATGCCTCTCTCGGATGTGTTGTTGTCACTGGAAGCATCTTGCTTCTTCTTCTTATCCTGTATCACTTTCCAATCCCTCCATGATTCCTTCTTGCCAGATGTGGATGCACCCTTGGCTCCCCACTGACCACGCGTACTTTTTGGGTTGCAAAGTCTCCCTCTGAATCTGCAAGCTCCCGCTAGAACTTGACTCCCTCTGAACCTCTGGAACCTGGACCTTCTTCTCAAAAACCTGTACCTGCCCCTCTGAAGCCTACACCTGCAATTGCTTCTCTGGAACCTGCACCTACTCCACCTGCTTCTTCTTCCTATGATCCATAAGCTTGCCCATCAGCCTATATAGACCATGATCTCTAACTCCAAGCACAATACCCACAGAGCTAGAGCCTTTAGGTATGAGTCTTAGCTTCCCATCCTGGAACAAGACCTCAAACCTCTTCTTCTCGATCATCAAGACAGATATCACGCTAAATCTGAGTTCTGGTACAAACAATACATCCTAGACCCGCATCACTCGACCTGTCTCCATCCTATATCGCATTACTCCCAATCCTCGTATCTCCTTTTGACTCTTGTTGCCCAACATCATGTGCAACTTTGAGTCTCATTCAGCTAGTCTCGAAAACCTTCTGTGACCCTGTCATATGTTTCAACGAACCACTATCCATGTACCATCCATCCTCATCAATAGTACCTTGCGAGAAATGAGAGATCATGGCAAAGTCCTCCTCCTACAATCTTTTGGTGAGAGCATCTATCTCAGCAAAAGTGGAAACACTGGCGACCTACTTCCCTTTCTTCTTCTCGTCATCTCCCTTCTTCATCAGACATCTCGACGAAAAATGACCCATCTCGCCATAGTTGAAACACTTTACTTTACTCAAGTCCTTCTTTTGCTTACCCTTCATTCACGCTGCAAGTGCCATGTCATCATCTGAAGCCTCTTCTTCGAATGAAAATACTCGTCTCACAACTCTTCCTAAATGAAGTCGTCCCACAGTCTACTCCAGCCTAGTAATTTCTCTCTGGCAACGATCCCCTTGATGAAGGGCTCCATTCCTCGATGAACCCTTTCAAAGAAATCCTCACCATATCAGTATCTGAAATAATCACACCGACGGCAGCAAGTTCATCTTTGACCTGAGACAATTTCATCAGATACGAAGTCACTCCTTCACCTTGTATCATCTTGGTGGACTTCAACTTATCCTCCAATACCAATACCCGGTTCTCGTTCTTATTCTGGAACAAATTCTGAAGAGCCATCCACATCTTATGTGCAATGTTCTTCCCAGATAAATGAGGTATTAGGGGATCCTTCACACTATCAAAGATGACCAATCTCACCCATGTATCCAAATGCTCATAAACTTCCACCTCCTTTGGGTCAGCTGGTTTCTCGATGGCTTTCTCAACAAACTCCTAGATCCTATTGACTTGCAAGACGAACTTGATCCTTTCCTTCCATGGACTATAGCTGGCAACCCCTCCAACCTGTCCTCGTACCAGAGACCATCCCGCAACTTCAACATTGTCACCTACAATGTGACCAACTCCCTCTTAGGTTGTACTTCATTGTGCACTCTGATGATTCAATGTCTTCCAAAGTAGCTCAGACACCCTCTGATACCATGTTCAATTTCCACGATCTTGGGTCTAGGATAGAATCTTAGAATCTCTGATGCTACCAAACCAAGAATCCACAGAACAACTTTGCACAGTGGAAATATAAAACAGTGAATCACACATGCACAAGTATAGAGAATTTTTAACAAAATATTGTACAACAATGTACAACCCAATCTTCGTTATATTAAACCAATCTGAATAATACAACAGTCTATGGAATACAAGATACAATGACAATCATGTTGCAGACTCTATGTCGTATCTCGTCCTATCAGTCCTTCGCTCCTGTTTTGCTCTCTAATTCCCCCTTAGTCCATCAAAGGACAACAAATAGCGTCTCCAGGAGGGTTTCCTCCTATCACTGCTACAAGGAACTTCTGTCTCAATGAACACGGGCTGATCCAATTTGCTCTCTAGGCTGGCCAATACCTGAGCTCCAATCTGCTAATCTAGTAGCATTTTCTGTCCGTCAAAGAGCTACACATTAGGCTACAAACTTCACCCAATCACGGAACGATCAACGTCTTTCGTGTATGCTGCTCTAGGGCTGCTTTGGGCTATCAACACATTGCCCTCCATCAATCCAATGATGCCCAATCCACTCACTGCAAGATCTGCTCCTAGTAGGGGCTTTCAACCATCACGAAAAGTCTTCCAAAAAGCTCCCACAAGCTTCTATTCAAACTGATCCAATAACACATATCCAACACCTACAAAAATGTACCAAAGCACATATCTTTAGCTCCCTGTTTAGGGTCTGTTTCCCTGCAGTCACTCTCTGCCTGGTTAGGGCAAAACCAGTCACTTTTCAGACCTTAGATTCTGCCCATATTTGCTCCTTATAACTGCATATGTCCTTCCTTGAGGGGTCGTGCTAGTTTTCTGCAAGTATGGGCTGTTCTAGCCCTCAAACAGTCATCGGCCCTCCTTCAATTTACTGCGGCATGTTCCATATCTCCTCCACAGGTCTGCGGCAGTCTATTCTAAGGACAGTCCACCCTCAAACAAGCCCTTAAACACTTCAGTTGTTGGCATCTGCCCCTCGGCCCTCCTTTTCTGCAATTCGGTCACCAAAAGAAACCCTAACAGCCTTCCTTTCCACGCTGGTTTCCCTCCTTATGCCTGCAGCCAAGACAGTTCTTTTTCTCCTTCAACAAGTTGCACTTGTGATGTGTTTCTCACTTTGGATGTGAGAAATGACACCAATATCACCTTGTATTTATATCAAGAGCTTCCTCAAACATCATCAGAGGGCTTGACAAACTGTCACATGTCTTATTAACATCAAGCCGACCTAGACTCTTCTTGTGCAAACTCATTTCTTATCTTCAAATATTCATAACTCCATTTCTACAACCCAGAATTGGATGATTTTCATTGCTTCGGATTTGTCTCGATGAGAGCTATCATCCTCATCCATCACATGTCAAAATGTGTCCATAGTTTTGGCCCAAATCACGATGGGTGCAAAACCCCAACCTTGGATTCCAAGCCCACAAGTGACTCTTTTGGTGCTCGACCCTCCAAACCTTGACCCCTAGGGCTTGGAGTACCTCCCAAGCTACCTAAAAATCAACAATCAACATAATTTATATTAAAATAATATAAATAACAATAATAACAATCATAATTAATGATTTGTATAGAAGAGGCATGTCTCTAAAGACATAACCATTCATGAAAGAGAACCTGCCTAGGTAAATAAGTGGGCCCTTATTTGTAACAATCATCTCATACCTTCTGTACACTTCTATATAAATATAGTACTTGTCCTATAATGGATATTTACATATTTCAGATTTTCTGAATATTTCTACTGCATATATGGACTTTGTTCATAACAATATTGTATGAGGAATTTCCCTGAAATTTCACATCCATTTTTAAATGATGTTTCGGACCAAACAATTGTGATCTAAAACGATTTAAAAATGGTTGTGAAATTTCCAGAAAATTCCTCATACAATGATACTGTTCACAGACATAAAGCTTGAAATTTCAGATATATTTGGGTAGAATTGT